>APFE031361949.1:0-40046 GCA_000404065.3 Pinus taeda | reverse complement strand
TGTTTTCCTTTCAATCAAAGTTAATCTTTGACCACTTCTTTGTTTTTCAATCAGCTCTTCAATGAGTGGATTACCAGTAACAGGTGTATGTGATGATCCTATTTCTATTCGAGGGGGGTTTTTGATAAATCTACCGTAAGGATCTCTAACTCTAGGCATAAAGAATCATAATTAAGAAAATGAAATGTAACTAATGTTTTTGTTTATTTTGAATTTTATCTTTCTATAGATTATGCCGATATTTGCCTCCCCGGCAACGGCGCTAAAATGTTGAGCTAATTTATGTGACTAAATTAACGCAAGTATTATTATCAATCCGGGTTTGTGAAACTTAGAGGCAAATTCATTATTTATGAAGATCGAATATAACTATACTTTGAAAGATAAATGGCAAAAGAAACTAAGGGAACATATATCAAAAACTCTTAATTCAACCAGCTTAAAAGAGGAAATACTGAAAGAGTTCTTGACTCAAGGGATCTGCTCTCACCTCAATTATGACTTCAATGAATTAGAGATTATAATCAAAGACTCAAGATGCATAAATCATACATGAAAAAGAGCTCTTAACTTAAGAGACATTCAAAGTTTTCCATAATAACTTATTCATCTTAAGATATAAATCTAAATAGAAATAAACTGTTTGCATGTAAATAAAGGACTAAATCTAATTCACCATTTCAAAGAGAGAATGCTCAACTTGAGCACTTGCTTGCAAACTCAATTAGATGATGAAGAAACCATTAATAAATGAAATCAATAAACATGATGCTATCTGAAATAAGACTTTGAACAACCAAAGCTAACATCAACCAGAATTGCAATGAAATAGAACTAGTCTAAATTGGAAGTGTACTTAGCTTGGTGTGGGGGCCCTCCACCCTTGCCTTGCACACTTATGGAGATGATATCAGAAGCTTTAGATCAGTCAAACATCCATGTATTGATCAGAAAAATAAAAGTAACACAAGTCTCCAACTTTAAGTCTTCACACCAAAAATATTACAGCATAAAAGTGTCAAATGTCAAGTGTGTTGAGCCATCAAAATGTGGCTCTTAAATAATGAGTCTATGAAACCAACTGATCTGAAATATCTCTAACAAACATAGCTATCCTAATCCACCTATCCAGGTCGAATCCAACTCCCTCATCCCAAAATATATGACTAAAATCAGGGAATCCTAAAACAGCCCTATTTAAATGGGATTTCTGGATGACTAGTCATGATTGACTAGCTCCAAAAAGGCATAAGAAAACTCGTTCTGCTGAAACCAAGCACAGGTAGCTTGGTCCTAGTTCCCAAGCCTTCTATTCATGCATCCCATTCGTGCTGAGGTGGCCTGCATCCATACCAACCATGAAGTGATTACGGGAATTTCTTAAAACTGCCAAAATTGCACTAAAACTCAAACTTTAATAAAAACTTTAGAATTTGATAAATCAAAGTTAAATACCTATTTAAACACCAAATATTCATTAAAGTGAGATGGATGAGATGAAAATGAGGGATAAATGGATAACTAGATATGTTTATTAAAGCAAAATGAGATCAAATCTGAAGCCCAACAGTCTTCATCACCTACTCTTTATTTGCAATTAGGAACTTGCGTGATAGCATTGTTTGATTGTTGCTAGACCCGTTCTGGGCTAGTAGGGATCGCCTCTATCCGTAGAGGGGATTTACCTCTCCAACAATTTGGCGACTCCGCTGGGGATTTTAGCTTGTTGCCTTGATTTCTAAACTTAGATGGAGTCTGAAACACGGCCAGATAGCCTTCGAAACACTATTGATTTGCAATAGTGAAGTAGATCAAAGCCGCTTCAGTCGATCTTCGGTTTGGCTTACAAACTAAACAACTTGGATTTTGTCTTGTCTCTTTGGTTTTTCTTTGATTTCTTGCTTAGATAAGCCTTTGGATCGAATTTCTTGCTACCCCTGTACTTTTTGACTTGATTTAAGCTTGTGACCCAAGCCCTGGACTGCGTATTTTCCTTTTGAAATTGGCAAACTTTATTAGCGCGCTTTTTGCCTTCAGAGTCGCGCTAGTGGCCCTTGTTGCTAACTGAAAACACGCGCCAATCACTGGTTAGCGCGAGTTGCAGCCTGACAATCGCGCCAGGCCGTGTAGTTTTTTGGTCCACTTGTTTTGCTTGCTGTCTGAGCTTGGATTTGCTTTTTCCACCTCTTTTTCAGTTGTTGGAATGTGCTTAAGCCTTTTTTGACTGGTTTGCAACGTTTGTCCTCCGGGTGTTTGCCTCTTTCCATCGATTTCACACCTCAACCCCAGGGCATCTAGTGGTCGTGTGTGTCGAGCCTCCCGCAGGAGTTTTGGGTTCTTTAATTGTCCGGTTAACCTTGTGATTGCTTTTCGCATTTTCTTCAGTGATTGTTGAAGTATATTTGAGTGATTTCCGGACAACTCGCTCTTGTTTGCTTGGATTTCATTCTAGCTTTGTTTGAGCTTAGATCACGTAGCTCGTGCGAAGCCTTGTTTTCCTTTCGATTTGGAGAACTTTTTTAGTGTCTTTGGATTTCATTGAGTCTTCATTTGGTGAATTTGCTTCTTTGCTCAGTGTTGTTATCTTTCGAAATTCGTTCTAGTGCATTGTGCTTGTAGAAAGGAATCAAATAATCTCTTTTGCATTTAACAGCGTATGAAATAGAACTTTTCGTTATTTGCATTATTGAAAAGAAAAAGTTTTGTTTATTCGCCATTAGCTGCATTAGGTTGTTTGGTTGATTGAGTTCGTTTTGTTCGATTGAAACTCTTAACCTTCTTGCAGTTAGTATTCATCGAACGAAATGGCTTTCTTTCGCATGTAGCTTGCATCTAGGAATTTGTGGAAGATTACATATGGTAGGGCCTTAAACCAAAACTTAACTAAAAGATCAACCATAAAATAAACCGAATTCACTTAAAAACGCATTGGAACATAACGCAAACATTCTAGAGGTCTAGGCTAGATACGTGCTCCGGCGTCGTTAAACCTAGTCACTCTTGCTTTCGCATTAAGGTTGGGTGATTCCTCCTGGTGTGATTCAATTGTAGTCTAGCACGGATTTGGGCTCCCACGTACCGTCGCGTATATATGGGGAGACTCTGCTAGGTTTGCATCCTTTATCCATAGGAAGCCGTGTCTGCCGCCTTACAAGCCGTAACGCACCGAACACAGCATTCGGGAAGATTGACTGCAGTACGGAAAGTCCTTGGTTTTCATACGATTGCCAAGGTGTATAAGCAGTTTTACGGATTTTCTGGTAAACCCCTTTGCCTAGCTTCTCCAGAGCAGTCACTTTTTTATCCTTTTCAGACTCTGTAAAAGAAAAGGCTCTATAGAGCATTTGTCACTTCGGGCTCTTAAAACATTAGAAGGCGACTAGAGTCACCTTTTGTCCTTTTCTCGACTCTTAAAACATGAAAAGATAAAGTTGTGTCCTGGTGTCATAAAATTTATTCGGCTACGATAGCATTTACCTTGGTAGATCTTGTGTGCGTTTAGTTTTGAGTAGGGTCTCTTATCATTAGTTTGCTTAGGGTCTTTGTTTGATCATCCTGGAGGATCCATCAACTCCGTCTCCTGTCCCAAGTGACCAAGGGTCTCCATCTTCTGTTGCCCCTGAGACACCGGTTTGTGACGCTCTTCCCATTGTTTTGAGCATCCAACTGTTGAATTCTCGAGCTCCAGAGAACGAATTCTACAAATTTTCTTGGAACCCTGTTTGGGAGCCCTCTGAAGAGGATTTTCCCGCCACTCCTGTCGGTGTCCCATCTCCGATGGCTTCTTCCGATATGGACGACACATCTCCTGTGTTGAGTGGGTCGTCCGTCATGTCGAGTATTGATACTCCCATTTCAGCTACATCCCCAATCATCTCTACGCCCTACACTGTTACACCCTTGGGTATCACGGTGCCGGCGCGTTATAGATCTTTGAGGGATGCTATGAACTCTGCAGCTTCCTCTTCTGTGTGGGATCAAAAAATCGTCCCTACCACAGGACCGTTTGTTTCCCAAGTTCACCATACTGCTATTACAGCAGTCCCAACCAACCCGATCGTCTGTGTCGCGTCGTCAACTCCGGTTGCTAGTGCCGTTACAGCATCATCCGTTGTCATTTCTGTTGCAGGCCCATCTCGAGGTCCAGCACAAAGTGGTCAATCGACACATACTGCTAGAGTTGTGCACCCCACAAGTGGTGCTCCTCCTGCTTCCGATCATATGACGGCAGAGGAGGCATATTTTCAGTACTTGCGTAATGTCTAAAGCCCAGATGGGCAAGGCCCGTATTATGATCCTGAGAATCATTACTTGTATACCTCCTTGCCTGAAGAGCCTTATGTTGAGGCTTCCATTCCATTGAACGTGGCTTGGGGTACCACCGGGTATGGTGGTGGCCAGTACCATCAGAGTCAAGGACAGAAAGGACCACCCTACCAGGGTCAACAGCCTTACTCACAGCCTAATCATGGGCAGCAGTATTCTGGCCAGAATTACCCAGGTCAACAGGGAGGCCCACAAGGACAACCCAATCAGGGACAACCTTTGGTCTCTAGTGGTCCGTCTTTTACATATCTTGGGCAACCTTCTGGAAACCCGGGACAACCCAACGCTCAACAAGGACAACCCGGTACCCAACAAGGCTACCCTTCGGGGCAACCTTATGGGAGCCAGGGACAACCTTATGGTCAGCAAGGTCAACTCGGAAACCAGCAAGGAAACCCTTCTGGGCAAGGGGGCCAGCCTTACTTACAGCAAGGCCAGCCTACCGCTCAGCAACCATCTGGTCAACAAGGACAATCCTCGGTTGCGCAAGGGCAGCCCCTCGCTCAGCAAGCTCAACCTTCTAGGCGAACGGGGCCGTCTCAGATCCGACCAGGACAACCTTCCAGCCAAACGGCCCAGCATGCAGGCGGGTACCAATCCCGGCCTCCTTATTCAGGTGGGTATCAATCCCAGCATCCGTATTCAGGTGGGTATTAATCCCATCCTCCGTATTTAGGTGGGTAGCAATCCCAACCTCCTTATTCGGGCGGGTATCAATCCCAACCTCCTTACTCGGGCGGGTATCAATCCCAGCCTCCTTGTTCAGGTGGGTATCAATCCCAGCCTCCTTATTCAGGTGGGTATCAATCCTAGCCTCCTTATTCAGGTGGGTATCAGGCCCAGCCTCCTTATTCGGGTGGGTACCAATCCCAACCCCCGCATTCAGGTGGGTATCAATCCCAACCTGGTCATCAAATTCCGCCTGGTTCCCAAGCTCAGTATGGATACCAGCAACCCCAGGGGCAAAATCAATATACCCCGTATAAAAATTACCAACAGTCGCAGCGTAATCCTTATCAAAATTATCAACAACCTGCTGGCCAGTATGGTATGGTAACCAATGGGGTGCTGGGGGGCAGAACCAGCAACCCGGTTCTGGAAATAACCCTTACAGACAAAATCCTTCTGGACAAGGCCCTTTTGGACCTGGCCCATCAGGACAAGGACAATGGGGGCAACCAAGAACTGGATGGAATTCTGGCTCTACCTCATATCCGGGACAAATGTCCTTTAATCCGCAGCTACCATTTCTAGTGACGTTGGAACTGCCCAATGTGTCGAAGTTAACGAATGATCCCATTCTACACAATCCACAATGGCCACCAGTTCCAACCAAAATACCCAGTGACTGTCCCAAATTTGACGGGAAAGCCAGAGAGGACCCTCAGGCTCATGTAATGACGTATCACTTATGGTGTTCGGTTAATTCATGGCTCGATGATTCGATTCGGCTTTGCCTCTTTCAGAGGGCCCTCACTAGTTTGGCAGCTAAATGGTATATTGAATTGACCCGCGCGTCATTTCAAGATTTCAATTCGTTGGCCATGGCATTCCTTACTCACTTTCAGTTACCCATTCAGTACGAGACAGGGAATCACCTCCTTACGTCTCTTAAGCAGGATACTGCTACACATATCTCCGATCATATTCATGAATGGAGAAGGCGTCGCAGGTTGATCAAGTTCTGGATTCCTGATCAACTCCTCACCGACTGGTTCATGACTTCCTTTGTCCCCAAGATTGCACGGGACATTGCTATGGGAACCTGTGTAACTAAAGAGCAAGCGATCGCGCGCGCTCAGTACCTAGACTTAGTTTACTCTCAGTCTGGAACCTTGTATGAGTACTTGCCAGACGCCCTGAGGCCCGGTACATCCAAGGCTCTGCCCAAGCCATCCGTCGATGGAATCATTGGCTTTGTGAACCAGGCCTCTAAAAAATCATCGAACCCTGGGAAGCAAAATCCAAGTGCATCCAACGAAAACACTTCTCAGGGTGGTTTAAATTCTGGTAACACTTCCGAGGTCAACGCCGTCCAGTCCACCATGGCGAGCAAGGCCTCGAAAGGAAAGAAAAATGAAAAGGCGAAAGGGAAAAATAAATCCGAGCAACCCAAACAGGAATCCTCTAAACCTCCAGCTGAGGAAGGAGCTAAACGCAAACCCAAGTATCCTTGCCTCATTTGTGAGGAGGATCACTGCACTAAGGACTGCCCTAGGCGGTCCAAAGTTAGTCATTTGTTGAAAGGTGCTCCTGGGGTCCCTACGGTTCTTAAAGAACCCTTTCCCTCTCAGCAAACTCAAATGGTGGCTGATCCCTCTTCTTCTCCCTTCGGTTCCCAGGTCTTCATGGCTGGAACTATTCCTGTTCATATAACAACTCGAGCGAAGGAGTATCCGTCGTCCACCGGGAAGGAGCCATAGGTTCCCTCAAGTGCTCCTTCGTCCATCTCTGGTCCCCTCCATATTAAGAGACTGAGTACTGAGACGACAATCCGACCCCCTCCCAAAGGGGTACTCAGAAGATATTTTTATAATCCAAATGCTCGTGCTGCCCAGCACTATAGCATCGTAGAGGACTTAGCACAGGCTCCATCGGCTATGTCCGCTTTAGAGGTCCTTCAAAGTTTCCCCCCCCAAAGGAAGTCCCTACTATCGGCCATCGGTGGCATCGACCCAGTGGACTCGGATTTGATTACCTTCGACCTCGAGAGCCATGTTCCTCGACTGCCTCATCAGATCGCTTTCCTCATTCAAGTCGTCATCAATTCCAAAACGATCCATGTACAGTCATTGATGAAGGCGCATCAACCTGCATTATGTCTATCGCGTGTTGGAAAGCGATCGGGTCTCCGACTTTGAGTCAATCTCCAACGACCTTGGAAGCATTCAATGGGAGAGAATCCCGACCTTATGGTATTCTTCAACGACTACCAATCACCTTAGAAGGGAAGACTGTGGAAGTAGAAGTTGAGGTTGTTGACGTAAATCTCACATATAACCTCCTTCTGGGCCGGAGTTGGACATATGCCATGTGTGTCGTGGCTTCATCCCTCTTCTGTGTCATTCGTTTCCCCCATCAAGGGAAAATTGTCACGGTCGACCAACTTTCTTTCTTCGCTTCCTCTTCTGAGGGAAATGTACCATTCGTTGAGCATACTGCCGTTCCTCTTGAGAGTGTGGGAGATAGGCTTTTCAAAGACCCTACCCTCATGGGTGTATTCTCCCTCCCACCTCTGAGCCTCGCTTCACTTTCTTTGGTCTCGGCTCGCTCTGATCCTTCATTGCACTCTGTTGCAACCCTCGGTACCCCTGCCAATGGGGGCAATGATCCTCTAGCTTGTAAACCTCGCTCGGCCGGGGGGCATGGGCAGATCATCAGTGTTGTTGATCATTTTATACAATAGGTCGAGCGATGCTTACATTATCTAGGCCGGTTATGCATCAGTGCAATAAGGCAAAACCCTGAAAAGGGTTTGACTTGAAATGAGTATCATGCGAGCTCTTTATATTTTGTACATGCATGTGCTTTGTAACAGTGTGTTGTGTGTGTGCGTGTTTATTTAATTTTTATCTCAGTGTGTCGGCGTGATCGCCGCTTATTGTGTCTCTTGCTTCTTGAACAGATGTCTAGATCACCTTACGTTGGTTTCGCTGATGGCGCTTCCCGCAGTACTCGCAATCTGTCATCTGCGGCATGGGTGATCTACGATCCTCATGGTGAGTTAGTAGATATTCAAGGAGTGTGTCTGGGTTGTACAACGAACAATGTGGCTGAATATAGTGCTGTAATTGAATTATTAGCTGAGGCAATTAACCTCGGAATCCGCTCATTGGTTGCAAACTTAGATTCGCAGCTTGTAGTCCACCAACTCAACGGATGATATTCCGTCAGAGATCCTCGTATTTTAAGGTTGTATTTACGTGTTAAGTTATTGGAAAGAGATTTTGATTACATTACTTATCATCACATTCCAAGGAGACTTAATGCAGTAACCGATGCATTGGCTAATTATGTATTGGACAGGCACTTGCACAATATGTAAATCAACAAAACACGAGAAGCATAAGATACAATAAAAACACCATGTATATATATATATATATATAATAATATATATATATATTATATATATATATATTATATATATATATATATAGATATATTTATATATATATGTGGGCGACTGAGTGCTCAAAATAGAATGTACATGTTGATAGGACTTGTGTTCCTATACTTCTGAGACACATGTCTCTCAAAATATATACGCAGAAAGTAAAGTCTAGAAGCCTAAGCACGGTGGTGCTCATGATAACACATCACCACCCACACCAATCGTCTCAGAAAACGGTGGACGTGGGTCGGCACCCCTACTGTATGCCTCTGGTAAGCAAGAGGAACATCTGCTAGTCTGGCATAACCAGGAATCCCTTGGGCAAGCCCCTCGAGATTATGAATCAACTCCTCCCCCACTGTCAGTGGGTTGGCTACGGGTTGGCCTCTTCGTGCTGTAGGGGATAGTCCGGTTGGTCGCTCTGGACCCACATCTGCGTACATATATAATCATTATTAAAACAGGCATGTATCGAAAAAGACAAAAAAAAAATAGAAAACATCAAAATCAAGGAGTACATACCTAGCTCCTCCTCCCATTCCTCCCCCTCTGGTAGTGGAAGGTTTGGGTCTCCCATGAAACTGGTCCCTGCATACGGCCAATCCTAGATCACGATGAACTGCCGTCGAAGCCATATGAAGAACTCAGGATGCCAAGACATCTCCTGGCCTCCTCCTCCCCTGGGCATCAGTGCTGCCCAGCGAGCCATTCTAGGCTCTTGTGGTAATGGATCTGCCACCACAGCTCTCTGAATTTGGAACAGTGGTATTCGTTCCAGGAAGAACGATACCACGATGGAGCCGTATGCAAACTGTTTCATCTCAGCTCGCTTGCAATTAGTGAGCTGTCTCTTTATGTTAATAGTCACCGCGACAGCCCAGTTAAAAACGGTCAGACTGAGGCATTCAGTCGCTAAGATCAGGTGGTTCTTTCTAGCCTCATGGGGCGCTTGCACCCCAGTTGCGCGTGTGATGGTGAAAAGGATGGCTTTCAGTGTCAAATCGCGGATGGTGGAGATCAACACCTTTGCACTCTGCTGCCCGAATTGTGCTTCAGGGCACACTCGAGCTTTCACTTCACCAACCTTCTCCCCAGAAGTTCTACTGCCTGTCAAGATAGGAACCGCCCCTCTCCGCGACAATCCTGTGATGAAATACACGTCGGAGACCTCGAGCTCCAGGGTCTGATTTCGCAGAAGAAACACTTGTTCGTCTACGTTCCAAGCATCAATGATAAATTGCAGCAACTCAGGTTGCACCCACATGGATGATGCAAGGAAGAATTTCTTAAGGCCGCAGTCCCTTAGGGCGTTCATGCACCCTTCATCCTCAATGGCTAAGGCATCAATAATATCATGGTCTCGCTTTTTCCATACTACCACCATTTTGACCGGTTTCCTGCACCCACAAGGACAAAATTTCCTTCATTAGAATATTAGATAAATGCTAATCCAAAAAAAATTCATTTTAAACAGGCAAAAACATGGGAAAAATTAGGTCGCGCGGTTATCACGACTGTTCTTAAAACAGTCGCGCTAATGGTGCGACTCCTTTGGGTTTTTAACCCCATTGGCGCGGATCCGTGCTGGATACCCGCGCCAATGGGGCGAATCCATAATTTTGCAAATCCCCCTTGCTGGGGCCCAATCAAGAGCTAAATGAATTAAAAATGGTATAAAAATGGAGCTAAGGGAAGCATGTCTTACCTGGAACTGACGAGGTCGCGAATGGTTGCCTGGATTGATCGCAATCGTCACCTGAAGTTTGCCTCCCAAATGGACTCTTTTCACTCTTCAAGAGGTAAAATGGTAAAAGTAATTTTACATTTTACATTTTCATCCTATTTATAAGTTTTTTTAACTCATTTTTGGTTTTAAAAGGTTATTTTTGAGTATTTCAATGTACTTTTGGTCGAAAATGGGTTTTACGTTTACTTCTTGTGCAGCGATAGGTCTCTTGCGCAGCTTCAACGGTAAAATGAGTTGTATTTTATACTTTTTCGGACTCGGTAAATACACGAAAAAGTTAATATGGAGTCATATTTTAGCTCTTTTCTGACTCGCTAAACGTGAAAAGATTGCCGAGTTATTCCTCTTGACTCGTTAAAGGTAAATAAGAGACGGTCATTTTAAGCTCTTTTCTCCAACCGTATAAAGCATGAAAGGATTGTCGGACCCTTGTCGTTTCAGGTTCGTTAATGGAAACGAAACGACGTGATATCAATCGCTTTTTTACTTTTTTAGATCGATGTCACTACCTACGAAAAGTACTCCTCGATCGTAATGATCAGGCGGTTCTTTCAAGCATAGTTTTATACTTTTTCGGGCTCGAGAGACACAACTCTACGAAAAAGGACACCCCTGGAGTTTTCTTTTCGCTATCTTTTCAAACTCTCTAAACATGAAAAGGCGTCGAGTTCTTCCTTTGTCAGACTCGTTAAAACTTAATGACATCGGATTCAGTCGAAATGACGCCCTTCGAGCATATGCTATCCCCGTCAAGCTTGCCTTCCAAAAATAACCGGGGTACTCACCAGAAATGGTGGGGGAACTAAAGGAATCATAATCGTCGTCATCGGCAGTATGTCTCTCTTGAACATGGAACTGTTTTCATTCGTGTATGGGTGGGGACATCTCATCTCGCCTCACATTTGCCTCCATGGGGTTGGGTTATCCTATTTGACCATTCATCTGCTCATCGTCTTGTCATCATGAGCCCTGATCGTTTGACCTCAAATACTACCAAATCCATCGTTGTGCCACTGATATGTTCAAGAGAAGTTGGCATCTGCAAGAATACTCAACCTCCCTCTGATATCTCACACAAAAAAAATTGTCTCTTTCCATCTCGTGTCGATGATGTGGGAAACATTATGGCCCACCTTCGACGAAGATCACTTCCTGTCGACTTCAGCTCATTATCTAGGAAGGTGACCTAGAGACTCCCTTCAGGTACCTTGGAGCCTGCATGCCTCAATGGCAGGTTCTTCGTGTTCGACGTGAGGTTTTCATCATTGGCCTCCAATCGGATGACTCTACGGGTGTTCGACGCCGACTCATTCATTCGCACGCTGTGGATTGAACCTATAGTACTTTGAGGACCATCGTCATTATTGGTGGCACCTCTCGCGTCTGTTAACAGCTTTCATCATTGGCTGGTAATCATACGATGTTCATGCATGTTCGACTTCGACTCCTATATTCACATGCTTGAACCTGTACTGTGTTCGGGTCGAGTTGGAGCCCAAGACCCTGGATTGCGCATGTTTTACATCCAGGTTTCATTTTGTGGATTTTTTTAATCATTACATGACTCATTCAATTGGATGGCTGCGACCATACCTGAGTCCATTTATGGATCCTTATCGGATGGCTGCGTCCATGCCTGGGATCCAGTTTTATACTCTGTCACGGATGGTTGTGCCCATACCACATATATATCATGTACTTGAGATATCAATTGTACTTCTTTTCGCAGGTTCTCCGGCGACAGTGTTTCATTCACAGATGTTCTTGTAAAGCACTTCACCCCTCTCTCTCTCTCGGGCCTCATGCTTTAGGGGGCACCTGTTACACAGTAATTTGTCACCGTTTGTCACTGTCCCTGTTACCCCTCTCTGCCATCTTGGAGGACCCATTCCGGGACTTGTGAGAAGTGACAAGACTTGAAACCACTTGCCTTATTTACCTCTAGAAATGAGCTTCATATGCCCTTAAGACATCTCCTGCTCATTGCCCCTAAAAAATAGCCCTTTTTGCATTAGCGCGGGTGCCCTGTGTTATGCCTGCGCCAATGGGGAAAATCCTAAAGAAAGGGCGCGCCATTGGCGCTCTGTCTCAGAGTCGCAATCGCACCAACCAGTTTGGGAAAAATTCTTAACCACTCAAACCTTCGAAGTTTCTATCCACCTCATTCACCAAACTGATTCCAAGTTGAGTGAGGATGCTTTGGCTTCGAATCTCCTTGGATGGAAAGTTGTTTGCCACCATTCCATGGAAGTTTCCAAGTGATGAAGCCAAATCCATGATTGTAGGGGATTGACCTTATCTCTTCCTTTTCCTCTATAAAAGCTTGTTCCCATGGCTTGGACAAGCTAGTTCTAGTTCTGGTTCTAATAGCTTTGACTCTTGTGGCAATACTTGTGCTGAAAGGAAGACATCAAAAGGTTGGAGTTGCCAGAAGCCTTCTTTGTATCCATAAGGCTTTCCCTAAGTAAGGAGACTTTGTCACTAGAGAGAGAGAGAGCTTGTCCCTCACCCCTTCAAGCTTTTGCAAGACTTGTGTAGCTGAGCACCCAGCCAAAGGAGGACTTGACGTCAGGACGTTGGTTTTATTTTCCTTTGTTGAATATTAATAAATATATGACTATCATTATGGTTCCATTCTCGTTGTACTTGTAATGGTTGATGTTGAATTATATCCTTCCTGACTGATGTATAATTGCATATATTAGATTTCACGCTTGGGTTTGTGTTTGTTCTCTTTGTGTGCAGGTGTCCATTCATGTGGATAGTGGAGGATCGTAACCGGCCAAGGAAAAGGAACGTGAGCACCATCTCTCCTACGAACTAAAGCATTGGATCTCAAGTAGGTCTTCATCACCTACTCTTTATTTTCAATTAGGAACTTGCGTGATAGCATTGTTTGATTGTTGCTAGACCCGTTCTAGGCTAGTAGGGATCGCCTCTATCCATAGAGGGGATTTACCTCTCCAACAACTACCACCAACTTTTGGCTATCACCCTCCACATTAAGCGTTGAGTTGTATGGTGCCCATGGAACCAGGGCTGGTCCCCTTGGGCTAGCCCCTTACCTCCAAACTTTTGGCATTAACATTTATAATGCAACCCCAACTGAAATGGTAACAGCATAGTGTGAAGGCATGGGGCCTATGTGGGTGAGGTTGTGGGTTCAAATTCTCCAGCCTCCCAAATAACATTTTACCTGACCTTTGAGAGGGCACGTGGCAGCCTCCAAGCTTGCCACATGTCATCCTCTCATTGGTCCACCAAATTCCTTTGACCAATAACATGCCAACACTTTTCACCCTCTCATTGAGCCACCTATCAAAATATTTTTGAAATATTCCTTGGAATATTCTCTTTTCTGACTGGGTTGTACGAATGCCTAGTCAGCATCCCGGTCAGCCCTGTACCCAAAATTTTGCAAGTTTGACAAAACAGACAGAAGTCGCTATCTTTCTCATACGAGATACATTTTGAGTGAAACGAGTTGTGTTGGGATAGTATCATAGATACGGATGCATTCGTTCATTTTTTGAGTGATTTTGAGCACTTTTTGAGCAAATTTTTGCCCCTAATCCAGATTTTGATCACTCCTTCCCATTGACAAGATTTTGGACCCACAAAATTTGGTTATCTGATGAGAGTTGAATACTCTTATCTTTCCCAAGTTCTACCTATTGGTTCTAATTGGAAAATTATCCATGGCAACCACTTAGGTTCACTAACATGCCTTTCCTTGAAAATGGCTTGGCACTTCAACCAATGTTCTCATTTTGCTACTAACCCAATCCAACACTTGTTGGTTGTTTTTTGATTAAACACCCTGTCGTACCAAAGCAATCCCTCAGTGCTTGGAAAGTTGACTGATGGTCTTCCCACTGAGAATCATCTTCCTCCTTTGCAACACATGCATTCGATGCAAGATTCTCCTTGGAAACCACTTTTCCAAGTTAAGCCCATCAGATTGAACTATAGAAATGAGTTCCAATATCAGTAATAACAACAAAAAAATAACCATTATTTTACCTCCACGGTTCCAAATTCCACATTTGGAAGAATGCATTCACCATATCTTTCATTTCTTGGCATCAACACATCAAATGGTCAACAAGCTCTGCAAATGTTTTTTCCATTCTTGTCAACTTTTGCTTCTTGATTCCATCATCCTCCAGTATTACCATGCTGCTCATGTCATGATTTGAGAATGAATTCTAATAATGAGCCTCTTTCTCAAGCATAGACCTTCCAAAATCCTGCCAAATCTTGTCACAAGAAACACCATTAACCTTGAAAAACAATCATGCAAGTATATAACTTGACGATTGTTATCGGGAAATCTAGTTTCCATTCAGAGCTGTTAGTCCGAATAAGACGGGTGGCTATCTTAGAAAGAAACAAACTAAAGTTACTTTCATTTTCCTTTATGAGAAGTAGATAGGAGAGAAGCAAATAGTACCAACCTCAGTCTTTCGCTTAGCTCCTTTCTTGTTTCCTCTCCCCTCTGACAGATCTTTGTCGCTCCTTCCTTGCTTACCCCACTTCAAAGAGCACCTATAAAGTCAAAGCAGCATAATACCATCAAAGTACAGAGATCTACAATCATAAACAATATAGTACCAGATATATATTGACCACACAAATGCATATATCAACTCAAACATACAAGAATGTGGAGGAAAACTCGAATAGCTTTATTGATAGAAAGAGTAGAAGAGAGAATTACAACCCATTGATCTGACTCAGCATCATCCTCCTAGCATGAAAGCCCTTCTTCACCTCATGAAAAGCTTAGATCACCCAACACTATGATGTTCCACCAAGAAACTAACAGTGCTTCCTTACAAGATACAAGATTCCAGCCTGTCCCCCTCTTGATCTCTGGGATGAGGGATCCATATATAGATATTTGCAGAGGTGTGAGTCAGCTCTGGGTTTTTTATTAGTGTCATTCCACTGGTAGTTCTTGGTTCCACTTGGATATTTCATTGATCTCTTACTCATCCCTGGGCAAATTCTGAGAGGTAAGTATCATATGAGAAGTTTCTAGAAGATTCCTTGATCATCCACTTAGCAAAATGTCTCTGCCATTTGTCTATTCTCGCTCATCGTACCCTATAGAAGGACTTTTTAGTATGCATCACACCTCCTGTGTGTAGTAGGTGAGATGCATCGCACCCTGACCATGGAGCAAGTGAGATGATCCAGTTTTGACTAGTTCTGAGTAGTTTTTCATGGAAAACTTATGGGAGATGATGTAATCAGATGACCTTGTCCCTTTAGGGTATGAAACAACACTTTTAGGGACTTATAAGCCCTTGGTTTATGGACATATGTGATTGGGGTTGCAGTGCCCAAATATGTCTATAACAGTTGTCCCCTAAAGCATGAGGTCGTAAATATTTTTGATGTCGGGTGAAATGAATTTCCATGAGGATCCGAGGTTTTTCAAACTGGAAGGCGACCTGTAATAAGATACAACACAATAAATTATCTTCATAATTTTTTCATGATCTGGCTGAGGCGGGCATTCCCATGCTCAGCTTTATAAATTCATTCTCATGTACATAGGACAGACAACCGTCTGTGTGGCAGACTGATGATTTTGGTCAAGCCATCATCCTTTGGCTTGGACCATTATCTGTGTAGCAATGATGTGCATTTGATGTCTTTATTTTCCTGAATATATCGCACCCTGGATGGATGAAACTAGATCCAGGGTCTTCAAACTTGTTCAATCTTCGCCTGAAGTACAAGTCGATCCATGTGAAAAGATGTTCTGGAGTCGAACATGGAAAGACGTCGCCTGATTACCAGCCAATGATGTAAGTTGTTAACAGCCACAAGAGGAATCATCGATAATGATGATGACCCTCAAGGTATGACAGTACAATTCACGTGGTGTGAAAATGGGACTTGGCGTCGAACACCACGCAAAATCTTTCAGTCGAAGGCCATTGATGTAAACATGTCGCTGGAAGTGAGAAACTTGCCATTGAGGCATGCAAGCTTCAAAGTACTGAAAGGGTTGTTCCTAGGTTGACTTCTTGGATAATGAGCTTATGTCAACAAGAAGTGACCCATAGTAGGAGGTCATTAATGAATCCCACATCTACGACACAGAACGGAGCAAATGATTTTGTGGAGGTGAAAATGATCTGACAATACAGGGTTTAGGGTGGCGGTCATGAAAGAATGAAGCATGAAGGTATTGCAGCGTGTTGTGGAGGTAAATCCCCTATGTGGATAGAGGCGATCCCTACTAGCCCAAATGGGTTCTAGCAACAATCAAACAACGCTAACACGTAGGTTCCTAATTGCAAATCAAAGACCGATGATGAGGGCCTACCTAGAATCCAACGCTAGTACTTGTAGAAGAGTCGTCGCTCCCGTTCCTTTGCTCTGGCTGGTCACAATCCCCACAATCCCCGTGAACGGACACCTGCACATGAAAAGAACGACACAAATACAAGCATAAAATCCAATAGATGCAACTATATATCAGTCAGAAAGGATATAACTCAATCATCATTACAAAGACAATAAGAGTGGAACCATAATGATAGTCGTCTATTTTTATTGATAAACAAAGAAGAATACAACCATAGTTCTGACGTCAAATCCTCCTTTGGCTAGGTGATCAATAGCACATGCCTTGCAAAGCTTGTTGGGAATGGGGAACAAGCCTCTCTCTCCTTGGTTACTTGGACAATAATCTCCTCACTTTAGATTTAGCCTTATGGGAATGAAGAAGGCTTCTTGCAGCATGAACTTAGCAATTCTCAGACTTTGGGACTTAGAATTTGGAACTTCGAACTTGGAACTAGAACTACTAACTAGCTTGTCAAAGGCAAAAGGACAAGATTTTATAGATAGAGGATAAGGAATTAGGATTTCCACAATATTCATGGGGTTGGCTTTATCACTAAGAAGCTTCCATGAGAAGGTGGAAAACAACTTCCCTTCTATGGAGATTTTAAGCCAAACTGAACCAACTCAAGATGGAATCAGTTCATGAGTGGGTTAGGAAGAACCTTCGTGAGTTTGTTTGTTAAAAACTTTACCCAACTGGGCTATCACGAGTGTGACTCTGAGACAGAGCGTCAGCTGGCGCGCCCTCTTTGGAGGATTTCCCCCATTGGCACGAGTGATACACAATGAAATCGGGCCAATGGAAAAAGGGCTATTTTTATGGGTATTTTGCAGAAGGTGTCTTCAGGGCATATGAAGTACATACTTAGGGGAATAAAATGAAAGTTTTTTCAGGTTATGTCACTTCTCACAGGTCCCAGAATAAGTACTCCAAGATGCAGGAGAAGGGGTAACAGGGATGGTGACAAATTATTGTGTAACACAGCGGATGAGACACAAGCTGAGTTGGAGAATTCTCTGAGCAACTTCTCTTGAACATATCAGTGACACTGAAATGGATTGGTAGCGTTAACCCCAAAAATGGATGGTATGGTGGACCAATGGTAATATGACCGGTGAACGGAATAACCCAACCCGATTCAATCATGGTGATGGAATGAAAGTGTCATGTTCAAGAGCAACTTGCTACCAATAAAGTTTCTTCAAGTTTTCTTCCCAATTTTCCCCACTCATTGCTGACCAGTACCTCTTTATTTTTGTCAAGCTTGAGGAGGATAACATATGTTTGTTCTATAATTTTCCCTTCGGGAAAACCCATTGCTATGTTTTAACGAGCCTAGCGACAGTGAAACTCGTTCTTGTCTGCATGGACAAGTTTGTCGCTATTGGTTTTAACAAGTTTAACGACAAAGATAACTCGATCCTTTTTCAATTTTGGAGAGTCTAAAAGGGACGGAAAGGAAACTCCAGCAATCCTTTTTCATCATATAATCCCTTAAGTCTGAAAAAGTATAAAATAATATGAAAGGGATGAATTTTCGATAGTTTTAACGAGCCGAACAAGACAAGGGCTTTATCTTTTTGTGTAATGATCCCTCAGGTCCAAAAATATTGAAATCTAGAGGAGGGATAGCACTTCCAATCATTTTAACAAGCTGGAGAGGCCAATTGCTCAACAATCTTTTCATATTTTACAAGTCAGATGAAAAGAGCTTAAAGGAGACTCATTTTTTGAGGAACGAGTGAGATTTTAGGGTAGCAGATGGTTCCAGGTAAGGTTTGGAACTTTTCAATCACGACAGTGTAAAGAAGATGGCTAACTGAATCACTCATTGCAGTTATTCCTCAAAAGGGGTAAACAATCAAATGGAGGCGTATGATCGGCTAAAAACATAGTGGAGGTGATCGTAAGAACACGACCAAGGCTCAAAAGCTGATGATAATGTGTTCGCAATGGTTATTTACCGAAGGTGAGTTCATTTTTTAATGAGCTTAAACTCTGGTGGAACATATGCTCATTGCTAGATTTAATTTTTAACAAGCTTGAACTTGGCATAAAACTGCTCGTGGCCTGGTTCATTTTTTAATGAGCTTGAGTCATGCAAAAACATATGCTCAGATTCAGTTTCATGTTTACACAAGCTTGAAATGAAAAACTATGCTTGTTATAAGTTCGCATGCCCCCAGCATAATGACGCAAATCGAGGTGCATGCCCCCCAAGCTTCATTGCATTCAATGAGGTGGATGGAATGAAGGTTCACTTTCGAGATTTTTGAAATACTCGACTTGGAAAGGGAGTTGTTTCATTTTTTAATAAGGTTGACACAGTAAAAGAACTATCCTCATGGCGACCTTTGATCACAACTCATAAGGGGTCATGAAGGAAAGATTTGGTTCCAATGCCCCCAGTACATAATGTACAACATCACTGAATTGATTTTCAGATGATGTAGCTATGGTAGGGCTTGGAGGTAATACCTTGCAATGATCCACACTATCAAAATGTTCAGAGTTCTTCTTCATCTTTGTTGATGTAGAATATATCATGTGACAAGTTTCCATTGTGGCCACTTCTGCCAGATTACTCGGAGGCGGAAGGGAAAAAGTCCCCATTAAGGAAGGGTCTTTTAGGAGACCTACTCCGATATTTTGAAGCAATTGAGAACTTCCATGGATCAATGGAATGCTTTCGGTAACTTGAGAACTGTTGGGGAGAAAGGTTTATTGATAAACGATTGTAATTCCTCCTTGAAAGGGAAATGTAATCTTTCTAAAGTATGTCGACACAACAGCAACCATAGCATAAATTCAGGGCCTTCCGAGTAGGATGTTGTAATCGAGGTTTTCGTCGATAACTTCAACATTAATTTCTATTGTCTTGCCCCCCAGTTCAACTTGCAAGTTACTTAAAATCTTGTATGGAGTGTATGTTCATCCATCAAATGCTTTTAACGTCGTTAACCATCGTGACAAGGGTGGTGAGCCTAAAGTTTTCCATCAACTCATTGACATAATACATGTAGATGCCCCCTCATCAATAATTGTTCGATGAACAGTTTTGTTGAGGGCTTTCTCTTGAATAAGGAAAGCAAGTTGAGCTGGTAATTGAGGGTCATATCCTTTATGATTAAAGGCCACAAGATTGGAATCCGTTGGGTCAATCCCACCTATTGCTGATAATAGAGCCTGCTTCTGGGAGGGGCAATTTTGCAATACCTCAAGTGTCGACATAGCGGATGGTGATTGGACCAGGTCCTCTATTATATTATAATTCTATGCTACTCTGGCATGAGGATTAAATTTCGATTGTGTACTACTCCCTTTGGTGGTTTTATCGTTAGCTCAGGAATGATGGGTGGCACAACTTCGGTCGAAGTCGTTGTCGAACTACTAGGTTGATCATTAGCCTTGCTTTTCGACAGCTGTGGATTCCCGTAATATTTATTCCTTGTCGATATCAAAGCATCAATTTGTTGTTTCGAAAAGGACAAAATAAGCACTTGGGATGGGGAAGCATGATCACTAGCAACTAGGTTTATTTCTGGGCTCGGAAACAGATTAGTCAACACTGCTATGGTATTTGAAGTTCTTAAAAATTTCATAACCTTAGCTTTTTGTGGATAATATTTCGTGAAATGCTCATCGTAGCATATGTAACATGGATAACGAGGTTTCTTTTTCCCAGTAGGGTTTTCAGAAGATTTTTTAGGAGGTGAATTTTCATGTTTCTTCTTATTATTTTTCCCTTTCTTATTGCCCCGTGGTTGCTTTGTGTTTTTTCCCTTGTCAGTCGACACGGTATTGACCTCTGAGGTGAGAGGTTCTTCATTTTTATTTTGACTAGAAACTGTACGGGATTTCTTAGATGTAGCCTTTGCAGTTTTTGTGCTTGTCGTACCTGTCACGCCATCACTAGCATGAAAGTCTTTGTTTGATTTAGGAGGAGGAGGAACGGAAAACTCTAGTCTAGGAGCATCAGGAATTTTGTCATAGAGCGTGCCAGACTGAGTACAGATCAAGTCTAGATATTGCGCATGACCAATGACTTGCTCCTCGATGACAACTCCTCCCCTAGCCACATATTATGTAATAGAAGGAAAAAATGACTTAATAAACCATTCAGCTAGCAGTTGATCAGGAACATATGTTTTTACCATTCGACGACGACGTCGCCACTCATGAATATGATCAGATATGTGAGTGGTTGTCGTCTGCTTAAAATTGGTAAGAAGCTTCGTTCCTATTTCGTACCTTATTGGTAACTGAAAATGGGTTAAAAAGGTGGTGGCAAGGGTGCTGAATTTATCAAATGAACCTCTAAGAAATTCGATGTACCATTTTGTTGCCGAACCAGTTAACGTTCGCTGAAAAAGGAAAACCCTAATCGAATCATCATTGAGAGTGTTGGATAAACACCATAAATGGAATGTCATCACATGATTCGACGGATCTTCACCTGGATTTCCATTGAATTTAGGAATATCAGAGGGAATTTTATGAGGAATCACTGGCCACCAAGGGGAGTAAGCAATTGGATCATTCGTCAGCCAATTTAGATCTGGTAATTCTAGAGTTGCTACAAAGGGCAATTGTTGATTCAGGTTAGGCGAAGCATACCCAAGATAAGATGGAATCGCCTGAGCAATGGGTCTTTGCATACCAGCATAATGTATTTGATGCTGGTAATTTTGATAAGGTTGATGGCCATAACCATTAAAGTATGGTTGTTGATAACTGCTTTGGAAATGCAGTTGCCCATTACTTATAAAGACTTGTTGCTCAGGTCCTTGATATGATTGTTGGAATTGTGGTCGTTGATATTGAACCAGCCATGGTTGTTAGACCATTTTCTATTATCAAATACTGGATGATTCACCAAGATGAGGAGTCATAGTAATTGTTTGAGCCTGAGTCGCTCCAGATAAGGAGGCACTAACCTGAGGTTGTGATTGAATCACTGAGATGAGAGGTTGTTGTATTGCAACCTTAGAAACTTTGGGTTGGCATACAACATGTAGCACTTGTACTTGCGATGCAATCACCATAGCAGGTATAGTGGGAATATTCAACACAGGATGGACTGGTTGCATTGAATATACAACCCTTGGTTGCTGGGGCAGTATTGGTACCCAACCGTTGGATGTCATTCCAGTTTGACCTGAACTTTGTTGTAAACTCCCATATGGTTGTTCTCCGGGAGGGAACAATGAAAAGAAATACTACCCCCCATATGATGGAAATCCAGTACTTAAAGGTTAGATTGTCCTTTGAAGACATAGGAACTGACCATGTCGTCAAAACAGTCCTTGATTGGACTCTGGCTTGTTGTTGATAACTTGCCGGGATAGATGGTATACTAGCAATCATTGTAGGAATGGCAGCAGGAACCTCCATCGTAGCTGTGTCAGTTGACACAGTCCTAGATGTTGATGGTTTTTCAGACATGTTTATTCTATCCAAAATATTTCCTAATGATTCGACAGGAACTTGCGATGAAAAGGAGCTAACTTCTATAGTAGAAGGATGTAAGTGGATACCAGTTCCAAAATGCACTGGAGTACTAGGTGGAAGATCCTCCACTATCTCTTCTATAGTAGTCAATCCAGGTGGAAGAGGTAGACCGTCAGGTCCATAAAATATTTCTGGTGCCGAAGAAGGTATACTCTATAGTGACATATGTTGGAGGGGTGACACCTTCTAAATCAGCCCCAGTGGAGGTGTTTCAAGAATAGAGGTGTCTACCGTTACACTAGGATAAGTTCTAATGTCCTCTTGTAACTGTGGAACTTCTTCTGTAAAGGCAGATGTACCATAAATAATTGGAGTAACTATAGTCTCTAACGATGTTGAAACACAAGTTTCAGATAAATAAGGTGAATTCGACTCAGTTAAACGAGAATTCCTTGCCATGGATGGTTTTGTTTCCGGAATAAAAGACGGTTGACTCGCTAGTCTCCACGAACGACGGGATTTTGATTGAATTTCTTCCACGATTGTGCATTACTTGGTCAACTCAAAATAAAAAGGGGAAAATGTTATTCTGAATTAAATGAATTTTATGACGCTTTGACACAACTTGCTTTTACAATTTTTAAGAGTCGAGAAAAAGCTAAAGATGACTCTAGCCACCTTTGATTTTTAATGAGCCTTAAGTGACAAGTGCTCAGATGGACATTTTCCTTTAAGGAGTCTAAAAAGGAATGAAAGAGACTACTCTGGAAATCCAGACATAGGGATTACCAAACCAATTGCAAAATTGCAGAATGCTTTTTATGGTACGGCAGTCAATCTTCCTGAATGTTGCGTTCAGTGCATTGCGATCAATAGGGTGGCAGACACGGCTTCCTGAGGATAAAGGATATAGCCTATTGTGGTCTCCCAATATATACTTGACGGTACGTGGGAGCGCAAGTCCATACTGGCACTTGTCATCTCAAAGAGGAGGAATTACCCAACCTACGATGAAAGAAATAGTTACCAGACTTTACGACGCCGGAATACGTCTCTAGCCTAGACTTCTAAATGTTGTGCGTTAGGTTCCAAAGTGTTTTTATGTTCATTGAATTTATTTTACAGTTGATATTTCTTAAGAAGTTTTTCTTTAAGGTTCACCGTGTCATGTAGATATACAATTCCTAAAATGCAATCTAATATGATAAATAGTCATTTATTCTTCTTTTTGCAATGAAAATCCTAGCTACTAAGGAAAGAGAAGCGATATTCTTTCAACATAGAGCAGAGAGCACACACTAGATGCATTGTCCTAAATCAAAATCAACAAGCAATCTAAATGCAAATGCACATGCATGTATTTGTTTTCCGCTTTCTTAATGTGTGAATGACAAAAATAATGCTAGGTACAAATCTAAACTATCTTTTCCAAGCAACAGTACTAACAATTTTCTCTTCAAAAGACGAAAGGAAGACTATGATGACACTTTGCGATTTTGAATTGAAAACTACTTTCAACACTTGAGATACTATTAATTCAAATCAAATACAATAGTAACAGTGTAATCGACCATCAAGAAGAGTAGGATTCTTTTCTTTGACTGAAAATGACACTTGTGACACTTCCAAATCAAAAGACGACAGTTAGACTAAGCTACTTCTTTGTAAAGGAGAATTGTAGATGGCGAACAATACATAAAAACATTCACAATTATTTGTACAATGGAGGCTGAATAATGCAAAGGAAGGGAGTTTCTGCAGTGGTATACTGATCACAGACAGCAAAACTCCTTAATAAAGCTAAAGAGAGTGAAGAAAAAACCAAAAATTGGAGGCAGAAACAATCTTATCTGATCATCACACCTATAACACAGGGAAATAGGGATGCATCTCACCTACTACACACAGGAGGTGCGATGCATCCAGATTGCCAAGAGGAGAAGGTGCGATGGTCCAGGGATGAGACTTCAACTTGGTTTTTGGTCACAATTTGCAGCTTAGTTCAGGGATTTATGCCAAGCTAATGATAGTCAATAAATGCAAATCATAGGGGCTAATCTAATGAGGTTACTTGAGCCACCACCAGGGAAATTAGGATGTTTTCAAATCAATTTTTGAGTTTATAAACAAAACCTGGAGATGGACTGAAGTAGCATTGATCTACTTTGCACTTGCATAGAAAATGAGGTTTGAAGGCTAGCTCGTTTAACTTCAAGCTCCGTCTGTAGTTTAGAAAGCAAACAAATATAGAAAAGAAAACAAGCTATTTTCTCCCCAGTGGAGTCGTCATTTTGTTATCGGGAAATCTAGTGTCCATTCAGAGCTACTAGTCCCACTAAGATGGGTAGCTATCTTAGAAACAAACAAACTCAAGTCACTGTTGAGGAGGTAAATCCTCGCTGCGGACAAAGGCGATCCCTACTAGCCCAGACCGGGTCTAGCAACAATCATCAAACACTATAGCACAAGTTCCTAATTGCAAATTAACAGACCAGTGATGAAGGCCTACCTGAATTCCAATGCTATTGTTTGTAGAAGAGGTGGTGCTCCCATTCCTTTGCTCCAGCAGATCACAATCCTCACGATCTTCGTGAATGGATACCTGCACATACAAGAAACGGCACAAACACAAGAACAAAATCTAGCATATGCAACTATATATCAGTCAGAAAGGATATAACTCATCATCATCACAAATAACAATAAGAGTGGAACCATAACCAATATTCGTTCATTAATAATTAACAAAGAAGAATACAACCAAAGTTCTGACGTTAGATTCTCCTTTAGCCGGGTAGTCAGCAGCACATGTCTCGCAAAGCTTGTTGGGAGTAAGGACAAGCCTCTCTCTTTGGTTCTTGGACAAGAATCTCCTTACTTGGATTTGGCCTTATGGGAATTAAGAAGGCTCTTGCAACATCAAGCTCTTGGAAATTTGACAATTCTGAATCTCTGGAACTAGCTTCCCAAGGAAAATGGACAAGCTTTTATAGATGGAGGAAGGGGAGTTGGGATCATCCACAATAATCATGGGATTGGCCATATCATCAGGGAAGCTTCCATGAGAGGTGGCAAACCACTTCCTCTCTATGGAAATCCATAGCCAAACCACCCAACTCAAGATAGATGCAGTCCGGGAATTTGTTAGGACAAAACTTCCATCGTTTGTTTGTTAAAAAACACCACTGATTATGGTTGGCGCGGGTGCAACTCTATGACAGAGCGCCAACTAGCGCACCCTCTTTGGAGGATTTTCCCCATTGGCACGAGGGCTGCACTATGGAACCGCGCCAATGGAAAAAGAGTTATTTTTAGGGGTTTTTAGCAGGAGATGTCTTCAGGGCAAATAAAGCTCATGTTCAGGGGAATATAATGCAAGTGTTTGTAGGCCATGTCACTTCTCATAGGTCTCGGAATGAGTCCTCCAAGATACGGGAGAGGGTAGCAGGGACGGTGAAAAATTGTTGTGTAACATATGCCCCCTAAAGCATGAGGCCCGAGAGAGAGACAGGGGTGAAATGCTTTACGAGAACATGTCCAACCGAAAAAATGGCCGCTGGAAAACCTGCATGGAGAAGTACAACTGATATCTCAAACACATGATATATGTGGTATGGGCGCAACCATCCATAGCAGAGTACACAAGAATCTAGATCCAAGGTATGGACGCAGCCATCCAGTGAGGATCGATAAATAGACTTAGGCATGGTCATAGCCATCCAGTGAATGGGTCATGTAATAATCATAATAATCCACAAAATTGTAGCCTGGATCCCAACAAACAAAATCTAGGGTCTTGTGCTCCATCTCGTTCCAAACAAAGTACAAGTTCAAGCATGTGAATATAGGAATCGAAGTCAAACATGCAGGAACATCGTCTGATCACCAGCCAATGATGAAAGTTGTTAATAGACGCGAGAGGTACCACCAATAATGACAATGGCCCTCAAGGTACTATAGGTACAATCTACGGTGTGCGAATCAGTGAGCCGGCATCAAACACCCATAGAATCATCCGATCGGAGGCCAATGATGAAAACCTCACGTCGAATGCGAAGAACCTGCCATTGAGGCATGCATGCTCCAAGGCACCAGCAAGGAGTCTCTAGACCAACTTCCTGGATAATGAGCTGAAGTCGACAGGAAGCGACCTTGATCGAAGGTGGGACATAGTGTTTCCCAGATCATCGACGCGAGACAGAGGGAGATAACGTTTTCGTGAATCAAGATTATATGAGTTATCAGAGGGAGGTTGATATTTCACAAAGGTCAACTTCTCTTGAACATATCGGCGGCACGACAATGGACTTGGCACTATTTGACATCAATCAGAGGTCATGGTGACAAGGCAAAGATCAAATGAGAGGTCAAATTGGATCACCCAAACCCACGGAGGCAAGTGAAAAATAAGATGAGATGTCCCTGCCCAGACACGAAAGCAGACAAGTGCCATGTTCAAGAGCGACATACTGCCGACACGACAATGATTCTCGTTCCATTTTCCCCACCATTTCTGGTGAATACCCCAGTTATTTTTATTAACAAGCTTGACGGGGATAGCATATGCGTGTAAAGCGTCATTTCAACGGAATCCAGTGTCATCAAGTTTTAACGAGTCTGACAAAGGAAGAACTTGGCATATTTTTATGTTTAGAGAGTTTGAAAAGACAGTAGAAAAGTAAACTCCAGGGTTGTCCTTTTTCATAAAGTTGTGCCTCTCGAGCCCGAAAAAGTATAAAATAATGCTCGAAAGAACCGCCCGACCATTATGATCGAGGAGTACTTTTCATGATTAGTGACTTCGACCTGAAAAAGTAAAAAAGTGACTGAAATCATGTCATTTCGTAACCGTTAACGACCCTGAAATGACAAGGGCCCAATGATCTTTTCGTCTTTACATGGTCGGAAAAGAGTTTAAAGACGACCGCCTCTTATTGACGTTTAACGAGTCAAGAGGAATAACTCGGAAATCTTTTCATTTTTAGAGAGTCAGAAAAGAGCAGAAAGATGACTCCATAATGACTTTTTTTGTGTATTTACCGAGTCCGAAAAAGTATAAAATATAACTCATTTCACCATCTAAGTCGCAAAAAAACCTGTCGGTGCACAAAAATCAAGTGTAAAACCCATTTTCGACAAAAAATGTATTAAAATATTCATAAAAAATAACTTTTAAAACCTATTTTGAGTTGAAAAAGTTATAAATATGTCAAAATGGTAAAAACAAAATTACTTTTTACTTTTTACCTTACTGAAGAGCAGCAGTGGTCCATTTGGTGGCGAACTTCAAGCAGCGATTGTGACAGATCCGTGCTACCATTTAGAGCTCTGTCAATTCCAGGTAAGAGGCGCTTCCTAGCACTCCATTTTAATCCATTTTTTAATGTTTTTCTTTTGCTCATTTGATCTCTGGGGAGGGAATTGAAAAAATTAGGGTCGCGCCCATTTGCACGGGTATCAGGCACGGACCCGCACCAATGGGCTTTTACACGCCAAAGGCCCGTGCCAATGGGCGCGACTATTTTAAAAACAGTCATGCCAACGGCCGAAATGATTTTTTCCTTTAAAATTTAGATTTTTAAATGATTTAAATGCATTTATGAGCTTACCAGAGATTTAATCAAGGTTTTTTTGACCATGTGGATGCAGGCAACCGAGAAAAATGGTGGTTGAATGGAAAGAGAGGGAGCACGATAGAGTGGACGAATTGGACATGGAAGATGAAGTTTGCATGGATGCCCTTAGGAATTGCAGGCTGAAAAAATTCTTCCTGACACCTTACTTACGAGCTCAACCTGAGCTCTTATAGTACTTGATCAATATTTGGGATGAGAACGAACAAGTGTTCCGATTGCGAGACCAAGTATTAGAACTGGATGTTTCTGACATCTACTTCATCACGAGATTGTCACACAGAGGGCTGGTGCCCATATTAACAGGGAGCAGACCATCTAGCAAGAAGATGGGGGAGGTGATGGAACGAGTGTGCCCAGGTGCACAATTCGGATCTGAGAGTGCAAAGGTAGATATTGCCACCATCCGGGATCTAACACTCAAGGTGGTGCTATTTACCATCACGCAGGCTGTGGGGGCACAGGTACCCCATGAAGCAACAAAAAACCAACTCTTATTGGCCACAGACTGTATGAATCCCACTATATTTTATTGGGCCACAGCAGTGATTGCAAATATGAAGAGACAGCCTACAAAGTGTAAGCGAGGCAAACTGAAACAATTTGGCTATGGTTCTATTCTGGTATCTTTCATTCTGGAACGATTACCAATCTTCCAAGGCCAAGGGGACATCGTAGCTGATCTAGTGCCATGAGAGCCAAGAATGGCTCGTTGGGAAGCATTGATTCCCAAAGGGGGGGGAGGCCAACAGATGTCCTGGAGGCCAGATTTTTTTGGGTGGCTCCGTCGTTAGCTGATTATGGTCGAAGATTGGCCATATGCAGGGACTGATTTCACTGGTGATCCAGATCTCCCACTGCCATAGGGAGATGAGTGGGATGAAGAGCTGGGTATGATCTCTTTTTGATTTTATGTTTTATGATTTTTTTTGTTAATACATGTTCGTTCTAACAACAGTTATATGTTATGCAGATGTTGGCCCAGAGAGACTAGTCGGCATGTCTCCTATTTCGCGGAGAAACCAGCCTGCAGCTAAACCTCAGGAAGAGGGTGCCGAGGGAGGGGAACTGATCCAGAACCTCGAGGGAATTAATCAGGGGATTCTGGATTTTGCTTGGCTGGCGGATGTCCCACTAGCGTACCAGAGACATACAGTGGGAGTGCCTAGTCGCATCCATCGTCTTCTAAGATGTCTAGTGCGTGCGGTGACATGCTATCATGAGCACACAGGGATTAGACACCTAGGGCTTATTTTCATGCATATGCTTTGAGAGACATGTCATCTCCGGATGTATTAAGACGAACATGTATATTTTTTTATCTATGTGATGCACGTTGTGCAAACATTTCGACATATATATATATATATATATATATATATATATATATATTATTATAACATACATTGGTTTGGTTTTTTTGTGTTTTTTATCTTCTCTCTGTTTTAATTACATGTTATGCAAATGTCTGTCTAATACATAATTGGCTAATGCATCAGTTAACGTATTTAATTGTCTTGGAATATGTTGATATGTGATGAAATCAAAATTCCTTTCCAACAACTTAACACGTAGATATAACCTTAGAATCCGATGGTCTCTAACGAAATATCGCCCATTGAGCTGGTGGATGACAAGTTGAGAATCTAGGTTCATAACCAATGTTCGAATACTGAGATTGATCACCTCGGCCAGTAACTCAATAACAGCATTATACTCAGCAACAGCATTATGATCAGTAGCACATGCCTTGCAAAGCTTGTTGGAATGGGGAGCAAGCCTTTCCCTCCTTGGTTACTTGGACAAGAATCTCCTCACTTTATATTTAGCCTTATGGGAATGAAGAAGGCTTCTTGTAGCATGAGCTTAGCAATTCTCAGACTTTGGGACTTAGAATTTGGAACTTGGAGACTAGAACTACTAACTAGCTTGTCAAAGGCAAAAGAACAAGCTTTTATAGATAGAGTAGAAGGAATTAGGATCATCCACAAGATTCATGGGATTGGCTTTATCCCTAAGAAGCTTCCATGAGAGGTGGAGAACTACTTCCCTTCTATGGAGATTCGAAGCCCAACTGACCTAACTCAAGCTGGAATCAATTCATGAATAGGTTAGGAAGAACCTTCGTAAGCTTGTTTGTTAAAAAATTTACCCAACTGGGCTGGTGCGAGTGCGACTCTGAGACAGAGCGCCAGCTGGTGTGCCCTCTTTGGAGGATTTCCCCCATTGGCGCGAGTGATACACAGTGGGACCGCACCAATGGAAAAAGGGCTATTTTTATGGGTATTTTGCAGAAGGTGTCTTCAGGGCATATGAAGTACATACTCAAGGGGATATAATGCAAGTGTTTTCAGGTTATGTCACTTCTCATAGGTCTCAGAATAAGTCCTCCAATGTGCGGGAGAAGGGGTAACAGGGACGGTGACAAATTACTGTGTAACAGATGCCCCCTAAAGCATGAGGCCCGAGAGAGAGAGGGGTGAAATGCTTTACAAGAACATGGCCAACTGAAAACACTGTCTCTGGAGAACCTGCATGAAGAAGTACAACTGATATCTCAAGTACATGATGTATGTGGTACAGGCATAGCCATCAATAGCAGAGTACATAAAAATCCAGATCCAAGGTATGGGAGCAGCCATCCAGTAAGGATCAATAAGTATACTCAGACATGGTCGCAGCCATCTAGTGAATGAGTCATGTAATGATCATAATAATCCACAAAATCGCAACCTGGATCTCAACAGACAAAATCCGGGGGCTTGCGCTCCATCTCGACCCAAACAAAGTACAAGTTCAAGCATGCGAATATGGGAGTCAAAGTCGAACATGCAAGAACATCGTCTGATTACCAGTCAATGATGGAAACTGTTAACAGACGTGAGAGGTACCACCAATAATGACAATGGTCCTCAAGGTACTATAGGTACAATCTACGGAGTGTGAATCAGTGAGCCGGCGTCGAACACCCATAGAATCATTCAATCAGAGGCCAATGATGAAAACCTCACGTCGAACACGAAGAACCTTCCATTGAGGCATGCAGGCTCCAAGGCACTTGAAGGGAGTCTCTAGGTCAACTTCCTGGATAATGAGCTAAAGTCGACAGGAAGTGACCTTAATCGAAGGTGGGCCATAGTGTTTCCCACATCATTGACATGAGACAGAGAAGGATAAGATGTTTATGAATCAGGATTATGTGAGTATTATGCAGATGTCAACTTCTCTTGAACATATTGGCGGCACGACAGTGGACTTGGCAGTATTTGACATCAAATGATCAGGGGTCATGGTGATAGGGCAATGAGCAGATGAGAGGTCAAACAAGATAACCCAAACCAACGGAGGCAAGTGTAAAAACAATATGAGATGTCCCCACCCAGACACGAATGCAGACAAGTGCCATGTTTAAGAGTGACATACTGCCGACATGACAATAATTGTGGTTCCATTTTTCCCACCATTTCTGGCAAGTACCCCGGTTATTTTTTGATGACAATATTGATGGGGATAGCATATGATTGAGAGGCATCATTTCGATGGAATCCGACGTCATTAAGTTTTAACGAGTCTAACAAAGGAAGAACTCGACGTCTTTTCATGTTTAGAGAGTTTGAAAAGACAGCGGAAAAGGAAACTCCAAGGGTGTCCTTTTTCGTAAATTTGTGTCTCTCGAGCCCGAAAAAGTATAAAACAACGCTCGAAATAACCACCCAATCATTACGACCGAGGACTACTTTTCATAAGTAGTGATTTCGACCTGAAAAAGTAAAAAAGCCATCGAAACCACGTCGCTTTGTAACCGTTAACGAACCTAAAACGGCAAAGGTCCGACGATATTTTCGTCTTTACATGGTCGGAAAAGGGTTTAAAGACGACTGCCTCTTATTTACGTTTAACGAGTCAAGAGGGATAACTCAGTAATCTTTTCATATTTAGATGGTTAGAAAAGAGCTGAAAGCAGACCTCCATTTTTATTCTCTTTAATGAGTCAAAAAGGGAAAAAATACTCGGCAATCTTTTCATATTTACGAGTCAGAAAAGAGCTTAAAGGTGACTCGTCCTAGAGAAACGAGTGGTATAAAGGGTAGCAACTGGTTCCAGAAATGGGGGACTAGAACGAGCGGAAACCAAACTGAGCGAAGCAAGGTTCGAAGGTGGGAGTGAAAAGACACCCATGAGGGTGGGATCTTTAAAGATCCCAGCTCCCACACTCTCAAACGGAGTGGAGGTATGCTCTACAAAAGGCACATTACCTTCAGAAGAAGAAGCGAAGAAGGAGAGCTGGTCTACCGTGACAATTTCCCCCTGATGAGGGAAACGAATGACACGAAAGAGGGATGAAGCCACGACATGTCTCCGGCCCAACAAGAGGTTGTAAGTAATATTTGCATCAACAACTTCAACTTCCACTTCAACGGTCTTCCCTTCCAAAGTAATCGGCAATCGTTGGAGGATACCGTAGGGGCGAGATTCTCTCCCGTCAAAGGCTTCCAGTGCCATTGGAGACTGACTCAAAGTCGGAGACCCAATAGCCTTCCAACAAGCAACAGACATAATGCAAGTTTAGGCGCCTTCATCAATAACCGTACAATGAATCGCTTTCAAATTGATGATGACTTGAATGAGGAAGGAAATCTGGTGAGGCAGTCTTGGTACATGGCTCTCGAGATCAAAGGTGATCAAATCCGAGTTGGCCGGGTCAGTGCCACCGATGGCCGATACCAAGGGCTTCCTCTAGGGGGGGCGGATCTGGAGAACTTCTAAAACAGACATAGCTGATGGAGCCTGAGCTAAGTCCTCAATGATGTTGTAGTGTTGGGCAGCACGAGCATTTGGGTTGTAAGACAATCTCCGGAGTACACCTTTAGGAGGGGGTCGGATAGGCGTCTCAGTGCTAGGTCTCTCAATATGGAGTGGACCAAAACTGGATGGAGGAGCGCTTGAGGGGACCTCAGGCTCCTTCTCGGCGGATGACGGATATTCCTTTGCTCGAGTCGTAATATGAACGGGAATGGTTCCAGCCATGAACACTTGGGAACCAAAGGGAGAAGAAGACAAGGATGGGTCGGCCACCATTTGGGTTTACTGGGAGGGGAAAGGTTCTTTCAGAACCATAGGAATCCCAGGAGCACCTTTCAATAAACAACTAACTTCGGACCGCCTTGGGCAGTCTTTGGTATAGTGATTCTCATCACAGATAAGACAAGGATACTTTGGTTTACGTTTGGCTCCTTCCTCGGGTGGAGGTTTAGGGGAGTCCTATTTGTGTTGATCAGATTTATTCTTCGCTTTCCCCTTCTTCTTTCCTTTCGAGGCTTTATCTGCCATGGTGGACTGGACAGCGTTGACCTCAGAAGTATTTCCAGAATTAGATACACCCTGAGAAGTGTTTTCGTTTGAAGCATTCGATTTTTGCTTCCCAGGGTTCGCGGATGATTTCTTCGAAGACGAATTAACAAAGCCAATAACACCATCAACAAATGGCTTTGGTGGAGCTTTGGATGTTCGGGGTCTCGGGGCGTCAGGAAAATACTCATATAAGGTACCTGACTGAGAATAAACTAAGTCAAGGTACTGAGCACGTGCAATAGCCTGCTCTTCAGTTGCACAAGCTCCCATAGCAATGCCTCGCATGATTTTAGGGACAATGGAGGTCGTAAACCAATCGGTTAGGATCTGATCAGGAATTCAGAACTTGATCAACCGACGATGCCATCTCCATTCATGTATATGATCGGATATGTGCGTGGTCGTGTCCTGTTTCAGAGACGTGAGGAGATGTGTTCCCGTCTCATACTGAATGGGCAACTGAAAATGAGTTAGAAATGCCATTGCCAGCGAGTTGAAATCTTGAAAGGATCCGCAAGTCAACTCAATGTACCACTTAGCAGCCAAGCCGGTGAGATTCCTTTGGAAGAGGCGGAGCCGGATTGAATCATCAATCCATGAATTTGACGAACACCAAAGGTGGTAAGTCATAACGTGGGCTTGAGGATCTTCTCCAGCTTTGCCATCGAATTTGGGACAATCGCCGAGTATCTTGGTTGGAACGGGTGGACATAATGGATTATGAAGGATAGGATCATTAGTCAATTTGGATACATCTAGCAGTTCCAATGTTGCTAAGAATGGTAACTGAGGATTTAACGACATCTGTGGCTACGGATACGAGGTAGCACCAGAGTTCCAACCAGTTGCTGGTTTCCCCCATTGATTTTGTCTGGATGGACCAAGCCCATAAGAGTTATGTCCGTAGGGATTCTGTCCATAGGGGTTATAGCCATAACCAGACGGTTGACCCTGGCTCTACCCCCCAGCACCCAATTGATTACCAACCTAGCATGTAGGAGCAACATACTGTTGTTGGTAATTTTGATAAGGAGCGACCTACATTTGTATTTTGGTACGAGGAAAACTGAGCTTGCCCCTAGGGTTGCTGGTAACCATACGGTTGTTGGGCTCCATACTGAGCCTGGAGACTAGGCTGCGCTTGGTAAGAAGGTTGGGATTGAAACCCACCTTGCATCTGAAGACCGGTTTGAGACTGGGGCCCAGCCTAGGGCTGAAACCTGGGTTGAGCTTGAGAAGAAATCACCATCTGCATGCTCGGTTGAGCAGGCCTAGAAAGATGTCCTTGAGAGGATGGAGTTCCTGTAACCCATAGCATCCCTCAAAGCCTTATAACGTAAGGATACTGCGACACCGAGTGGGGTGACAGTGAAGGTCAGGATTATGACCGGGGATGTGGCTGGGATAGGAGTCTCGATACTTGACAAAACAGGTGTCTTACTCACTATAGGAGATGTGTCATCCATCAGAGGAAGACATCGGGACCGAAACACCAGTAGGAGTAGAAGGAAAATCCTCTTCATAAGGCTCCCACACAGGGTTCCAAAATAGATCGTGAAGATCGTCTTCTGGAGCGCGAGAGTTCAACGATTGGACACTTGGAATAACAAGAAAAGTGTCACCACAAACCGGTATCTCAGGAGTGGCAGAAGAAGGAGACCCTTGGTCACTAGGGACGGGAGATGGGATCGATGGATCCACCAGGATGATTCGATTCAACAAATCCTAGACAAGCTAACGAGAAAAGACCCTACTCAAACTAACGCAAACAAGATCTAACAGGGTAAGTGTGAACGTGGCCGAATAAATTTTAAGACACAAGGACATAACTTGACCTTTTCATCTTTAAAGAGTCGAGAAAAGGACAAAAAGATGACTCTAGTTGCCTTCGAATGTTTAGTGGGCCCGAAATGACAAATGCTCAGGTGAGCCTTTTCTTTTAGGGAGTCCGAAAAGGATCAAAAGTGACTACTCTAGAGAACTAGGTAGAGGGTTTACCAAAAAATCCGTAAAATTGCATATACACCTTAGCAATCATATGAAAACCAAGGACTTTCCGTACGGTAGTCAATCTTCCCGAACGTTGTGTTCGGTGCATTATGGGTCATAAGGCGGTAGACACGGCTTCCTGTGGATAAAGGATGATAACCTAGTGGAGTCTCCCCATATACTCGATGGTACGTGGGAGCACAAGTCCGTACTAGACCACAATTGAGTCACAAAAGGAGGAACCACCCAACCTTGAGTGGAAACAAAAGTGACAGGTTTAACGACGCCGGAGCACGTCTCTAGCCTAGACCTCTAAAAAGTGAGTGTTATGTTCCAATGCATTGTTAGATTCATTCAGTTTATTTTAAAGTTGATCTTGTATTAGGTTTCAGTTTTTAGGCCTTACGATATGTAATCTCTCAAAATTCCCTAAATGCAATCTATATGCCAAAATATGTCATTTCATTCGATGAATGCTAATTATGAGAGAGTTCAAGAGCTTTCATGCAAACGAAACGATCACAAAACGACAAAGAACTTCCCTAATGCAGCTAATGCAAATTAACAAACTTTTCTTTAAGATCACTAATCACTAATCAAAATGAAAAGTTTTAATTCTCATTAACTAATACAAAGTAAAAGAGGTTTTCTTTTTGATGATGGCAAAATGCACTAAACAACTCTGACAAATGACAACAAACAAATTCTATTCAATACAAGCACATTCAGTTCCTTAAATCACAAATCAAACTTCCAAAGAACAAAAAAGATCCCAAAGACACCAATGAGCCGTGTAATCTAGGCTCAAAGTGAGACGAAACGGAATTCAAGTGAAGACAATGAAAGTCACCCAAATAACTCAATAAAATGATTTACAACCACCAAACAAGTGCAAGGGAGCAATCAAAGAATCGACTGGACCACTAGAAGATCAAAACACTTGAGGAAGGCTCGACACACAAAGCCACTAGATGCCCTAGGGCTAGAAATGCGAAATCGAAGGAAAAAAGCAAACACCCAAAGGGTAACGATCAAAGCCAGTCAAATCACACTCCAACACACTAAAGTAGTCTAAAAAAGGTACCTAGAACAAAAACCAAGCTCAGAGGGATCTCAGCCAAGCAAACTTCAAAAGTTCCCAGGCCTGGAGCGACTGTCAGGCTACAACTTGCGCCCTGCAGGGATTGGCGCGAGTTGTCAATGTGCAACTTGCGCTAACTGGCGCGACTGTAACGCTATAAAAATGGGCCAGCCGAGTTTGCTATGGAAAAATAAAAAACAAAAGAGCTAGAGCTAAGTCAATCGTACCTAAGTACACCAAGGGGCAAGAAGCAACACAGGGACTCAACCCAGAAAGCTAACCAAACAGGAGAAACCAAGAAAAAACCAAGAAACAAGGCAAGTTCCAAGCCGTTCAGTTCGTAAACCAAACCGGAGATGGACTGAAGTGGCATTGATCTACTTTGCTAATGTAGAGCAATAACGTTTCGAAGGCTATCTGGCCGTACTTCAGGCTCCGTCTAAAGTTTACAAATCAAACAACAAGACAAAACAAACAACAAGGAAAAAAGCCAACTCCCCAGCGGAGTCGCCAAATTGTTGTGGAGGTAAATCGCCTCTGCGGACAAAGGTGATCCCTACTAGCCCAAATGGGGTCTAGCAACAATCAAACAACGCTAACACACAGGTTCCTAATTGAAAATAAAAGACCAATGATGAGAGCCTACCTAGATTCCAACGCTAGTACTTGTAGAAGAGTCATCACTCCCGTTCCTTGGCTCCGGCTGGTCACAATCCTCACGATCCCCGTGAACGGACACCTGCACATGCAAAGAATGACACAAATACAAGCATAAAATCCAATAGATGCAATTATATATCAGTTAGAAAGGATATAACTCAATCATCATTATAAAGACAATAAGAGTGGAACCATAATGATAGTCGTCTATTATCATTGATAAACAAAGAAGAATACAACCATAGTTCTGACGTCAAATCCTCCTTTGGCTGGGTGATCAGCAGCACATACCTTGCAAAGCTTGTTGGGAATGGGGAACAAGCCTCTCTCTCCTTGGTTACTTGGACAATAATCTCCTCACTTTAGATTTAGCCTTATGGGAATGAAGAAGTCTTCTTGTAGCATGAGCCTCGCAATTCTCAGACTTTGGGACTTAGAATTTGGAACTTGGAGACTAGAACTACTAACTAGCTTGTCAAAGGCAAAAGGACAAGCTTTTATAGATAGAGGAGAAGGAGTTAGGATCATCCACAAGATTCATGGGATTGGATTTATCCCTAAGAAGCTTCCATGAGAGGTGGAGAACTACTTCCCTTCTATGGAGATTCAAAGCCCAACTGACCTAACTCAAGCTGGAATCAGTTCATGAATAGGTTAGGAAGCACCTTCGTAAGTTTGTTTGTTAAAAACTTTACCCAACTGGGTTGGCGCAAGTGTGACTCTGAGACAAAGCGCCAGCTGGTGCGCCCTCTTTGGAGGATTTCCCCCATTGGCGTGAGTGATACATAGTGGGACCGCGCCAATGGAAAAAGGGCTATTTTTATGGGTATTTTGCAGAAGGTGTCTTCAGGGCATATGAAGTACATAATCAAGGGGATACAATGCAAGTGTTTTCAGGTTATGTCACTTCTCACAGGTCCCGGAATAAGTCCTCCAATGTGCGAGAGAAGGGGTAACAGGGACGGTGACAAATTACTATGTAACAAACCTAGACAAACCCCTTGAAGGTCTACTAGCTCACCATGAGAATCGTAGATCACCCATGCAGCAGAAGACAAATTGTGTGTACTACGGGAGGCACCATCGGTGAAACCAATGTAAGGTGAACCAAACATATGTACAAGAAGCAAAAGGACACAATAAGCGGCAATGACGCAGACACACCAAGCCAAAAACATGAAAACATGCACACACAACACACCTGCTAAAGCACACGTATGTACAAAATAGAGTGCACACATAATACTTGTTCAAGTAAAGCCCATTTCAGGGCTTACCCAGTTGCACCGCTGTGTGACCGGCCCAGATAGTGTAGACGTCGTCTCAGCCCATTTTGTAAAATTATCAACGGCATCGATGATATGCCCATGCCCCCTGGATGAGCGAGGGTTACCGGCTATATAATTAATGCCCCGTTTGGCAAAGGGGCCGAGGGTAGCGACAATGTGCAATAGGGAACCAGAACGAATGGAAATCATATTGATAGGAGCGACATTCGGAGGCAGGAGTGAAAAGACGCCCATAAGGGTAGGGTCTTTAAAGAGCCCAGCTCCCACACTCTCTAATGGAATGGAGGTATGCTCCACAAAAGGCATGTTGCCTTCGGAAGAGGAGGCAAAGAAAGAGAGCTAGTCTATTGTGACAATCTTCCCCTGATGAGGGAAACGAATGACACGAAATAGAGATGAAGCCACGGCTCGCATGGCATATGTCCAGCTTTGGCCCAAAAGGAGGTTGTAAGTTAGATTAGCATCAATGACTTCAACCTCCACTTCGACAGTCTTCCCTTCCAAAGTAATAGGCAAGCGTTGGAGGATACCATAAGGGCGAGACTCTCTCCCATCAAAGACTTCCAAAGTTGTAGGATACTGACTCAAAGTCCGAGAACCAATAGCCTTCCAACAAGCAACAGACATAATGCAAGTTGAAGCGCCTTCATCAATAACCGTACGATGAATCGTTTTAGAGTTGATGATGACCTGGATAAGGAAGGCGATCTGGTGAGGCAGTCTCGGTACATGGCTTTCGAGATCAAAAGTGATTAAATCCGAGTCGGTCAGGTCAATGCCATCGATGGCCGATGACAAGGACTTCCTCTGGGAGGGGCGGCTCTGGAGAAATTCTAGAGTGGACATAGTTGACGAAGCCTGAGCTAAGTCCTCAGCGATGCTGTAGTGCTGAGCAGCACGAGCATTAGGGTTGTAAGAAGATCTCCGGAGTACACCTTTAGGAGGGGGTCAAATAGGCGTCTTAGTGCTAGGTCTCTCGATATGGAGAGGACCAGAACCGGGCGAAGGAGGCTTGAGGGGACCTCAGGCTCTTTCCCGGTAGGTGACAGATATTATTTTGCTCAAGTAGTAATGTGAACAGGAATCGTTCCAGCCATGAACACTTGAGAACCAAAGGGAGAAGAGGATTGGGATGGGTCAGCCACCATTTGCGTTTGCTGCGAGTGGAAAGGTTCTTTCAGCACCACAGGAGTCCCAGGAGCACCTTTCAACAAGCGACTAACTTCATACTGCCTTGGGCAGTCTTTGGTGTAGTGATCCTTGTCGCAGATAAGACAAGGATACTTGGGTTTGCGTTTGGCTCCTTCCTCAGGTGGAGGTTTAGGGGAATCCTGCTTGGGTTGATGTTATAGACATTTTTGGGCACTTCAACCCCAATCACAAATGTCCATAAACTGAGGGCTCTTAAGTCCCTGAAAGGGTTGCTTCACTGCCTAAAGGAACAAGGTCAACTGATTACATCATCTCCCAGAAGTTGAAAACTGCTCATAAATGGTCAAAACTGGACCATACTGAAAGCTCCATGTAGAGGGTGTGATGCATACTGTTTGGCTCCTCTGTAGGGTGCGATGGTCGGGAATGGACAAATGGCAGGGACCAAAATGCAAGGTGGAAGATCATGGAATCTTCTAGAAGCTCCCCCTCTAACACTTGCCACTCCATTTTCGACCAGGGATGAGTAAGAGATCTTCATTCTCCAAGTGGAAGCAGGAACTATCAGAGAGAAGACACTAATCAAGATCTCAGAAGATGAATCACCTCTTTGTAATCATCTATATATGGATCCCTCATCAGAGAGATCCAGAGGCCGGAATTTTGTAATCTATAGAGAAGTGTTGTCGGTATTCTTGTGTATATTCACAGTGTTGGGTGATTTTTCTTTGCTTGAGGTGAAAGAAGGGCTTCTTAGCTGGAGGATGATGCTGGGTCAGAGCTGCTCATGGTTGTAATCCTCTTGCCACTTTTATCTGAATAAATCTATTCTTGTTTCCTTCCATATCCTGGTGTACTTGTTTATATATGCTTGTATATGGTTAA
>APFE031361947.1:0-15692 GCA_000404065.3 Pinus taeda | reverse complement strand
ACCTTTATGAGGCTAATGGATGACATCTTGCGGCCATTCACCAACTCCTTTGTGGTAGTATACTTGGATGACATTCTGATCTTCAGCCAGAGTTGGGAAGAGCACCTCCACCACATCCGACAGGTTCTCCAAACACTGCGGCAACACAAGCTATGTGCCAATTTGGAGAAATGCACTTTTGCATGACCGAGGTTCAGTATCTGGGATACATCATTGATGAACAGGGGGTGCATGTCGATCCAGCAGTCCAAGTCAATTCGGGATTGGCCCTCCCCAACCACTCTAACAGAGCTCCGCAGCTTTCTAGGCCTTGCCAACTTCTACCGCAGTTTTGTGTTGGGGTTTTCTCATATTTCGTGGCCCTTGAGTCAAGTCACCAAGGGCGGGGCGAAAGCAAAATTCTTTTGGTCTGAATCTCAACAGAAGGCATTCAGGGAGTTGAAGGATCGCCTCTGCACGGCACCAGTGCTCGCGTTACCAGATTTACAACAACCATTTGAGGTCGAGACAGATGCCTCTGACTATGCTGTTGGGGCAGTCCTTACTCAACATGGACATCCAGTGGCATATCACAGTGAAACACTTTCAGACACAGTCCGGAAGTACCCCACTTATGATAAGGAGATGTATTCCATTGTACAGGCCTGCCGACAATGGAAGCATTACATTTTGGGGAAGGAAACGGTCATCCACACAGACCACCGACCTCTGCAGTTCATACAGACCCAAGGGAAATTGCAGAATGATCGCCATCAGAAGTGGTCTACATACCTGCAACAGTTTCACTTGAATATCAAGTATAAAAAGGGCAGCACCAATAATGTTGCAGATTGCCTCAGTCGTCCACTGATCATGGGGCTAACCACCGTGCTCAACTCTTGCGGGCACGAGACTTCTGATTGGCCACTTCTCTACAAAAGTGACCCAGAATTCGGCCCCACATACCAGACACTCTTGGAGGGTCGGCAGGTTGCAGACTTTCACCTCCAGGATGCCCTATTATGCCACCTCGGTCACCTCTGTGTTCCTTCAAGCGAGCGTGCCAAGATGATTTGGGAAGCACACTACAGTCGGGCTGCTGGGCATTTCGGGGTCGAGAAAACAGTGGCAGTACTGAAAAATTATTTCTATTGGCCGAATCTTCGACAGGATGTTGGGAAATACATCCGATCATGTACTGCCTGTGCCATTGCCAAACCGACCATTAAGAAGCAAGGCCTCTATACCCCGTTGCCTACCCTTAGCCGACCTTGGGAATCCATCTCCATGGATTACATGTCAGGCCTTCCTTCCACTAAGCATGGAAATGACTGTGTTTTTTGGTCGTCGACAGGTTCTCAAAGATGGCCATTATGATGGCCTGCAAGAAGAATATCACAGCAGAAGCCACTGCTAAACTCTTCTTCGAACGAGTGTGGGTGCACTTTGGGATCCCACAGTCTATCATCTCAGATCGGGACAGTCGGTTTCTCAGCACATTTTGGTCCAGTCTCTGGTCAATGCTGGACACCAAACTCACGAAGTCCACAGCCTTCCATCCTCAAACTGATGGCCAGACAGAGGTTGTCAATAGGATGATGGTGCACATTCTGCGCATGTATAACTCAAAGCATCCACGCACATGGGACGAGAGCCTCCCCTATGTTCAGCACAGCTACAACCGAGCTCTCCACAGCTCCACTGGCCATAGCCCTTTTCAGGTGGGTTTGGGATTCCAGCCACTATGCCCCATTGATGTGGCCATGCCACTTGCAGCTACTCACATGAATTCAGCTCATGTCCAGTCCGAAACAGATAAGGCCACCAGCTTCATTGAGCGCATCCAACATATTCGCGAGCAGGTCCATGACATTCTTGAGAAATCAAATGCCAAGTACAAGCAGCGACATGATCAACATCGGGTGCCACACAATTTTCAGGTGGGCGACAAAGTCTGGTTGCATTTGCAAAAGGAACGCCTTACTGGAGCCTATCGGAAATTAAGGCCACTCTGATATGGTCCTTACACCATTACTAAGGCTATGGGAGACAATGCATTTGAGCTCAGCATTCCCCCATTCCTTGGCCTGCACCCAGTGTTCAATGTGGACCGCCTTCGGCCATACTTTCTACCATTACTAGACACATCCAACATTGCAGAACAGCTCCAACCCACAGAATTAAATCCAGATTGCATGGAACAAGCTGCAACTGATGAGATCATGGACACACAGATCAAGAACACTCGCCTACAGAATATCCAACTGTACCGAGTTGTCAAAGCAGGCCAACTCCTTCAGCAGGGCAAGTGGTTCACCAGGGAACAGGTTCAGCAGAAGTTTCCTCATCTCATGGGGGGAGCTCAACGCAATGGGGACCATTGCTTCCTAAGGGGGGAGGAATGATCCAGGTGGATATTGGTGGCCACCTGCCAAGTCCACATGGACCCCCACCATTGTCTTTCTCAGCATTTTCAGTTTCCTTAATTGTAGCACAACTTACTATTTTTAGCAGTTTTTCGGGTACCGAACTTCCGGATAGATGGTTAGCGAGCTTGAAAGGACAAGTACTCCATGATATTTTCAAGTTTAAGGAGATAGAAAAGATCGAAATGAATAATCAGGATACTCTAGGCAAAAGGGATTACCAAGTAACCGTGAACTATAATATACACCTCAGCAAATAAATTTACTAAGGACTTGATGTATGTGTAGGGAATCTCCTCGAATGTTGTTTTCGGTGTATCATGTTTACATGGCGGAAGAATCGACTTCCTATGGATAAAGGTTTGAAACCTATGAGGGTCTCCCTTTATATACTCGATGGTATGGGGAGAAGAAGTCCATGCTAGCACTGCCTAATGCAAGAGTATTCTGAACGATAGATGCTGCGTTTTATAGATTCCGAAACACATCTCTAGCCTAGACCACCAGGTATGAGTGTTAATGTTTCAAACGCTCCTTATATTAATTGATATATTTTAAAGTTGATCTTGAAATTATGTTTTGGTTTCAAGGCCTTAACGATGTCACCTAAACACCTATGATGCAACTGTATGAGAAAAGGAAAATGTTTCGTTTCAATGAAAGCTAGACTAATCAAAGGAAGAATTTCAATCAATAATGCATCAAACAAAACACATCATGTGAAAATTCATTTCACTAACTTTCATTTTCGTCTTCCAAATGCAATGTCAAAAGTAAAAATGATTTTGACTTTTCACTATCCTAAATGTAAATTTTTCGAAAGAAAAACAATTTTGACGTTACTAAGATGCATTTATATGAATTATGCTTTTCTTTTCATTTTGAATTATTTAATACACCTAATACAATTTTTAGCTTTCAATCACTAAAAAATGTGATCTATTGTCAATGATGAATCTAAAAAATTTGCTTTTCAATGCATCTAATCTAATGTATTTCCACAAAAAGTAAATTTCAAAATACAATCTAAAACAAATGTAAAATGATGTTTTCAATGATTTCCACAGAAAACAACACTCAATCAATGAGAAAAATAGACATCTCAATGACACCAACAAGCAGCAAGCAATGACCAATTGACTAGAAACCCTAGAACTCAATTAGGTTTCACTTCGAAGCTAATGAGACAAATTTGTAAATTAATCAAGACAATCAATCAAAAACTAATAAATCCAAGCATACAGGATAGAAAAAGACCTTAGGGGCCAAGACACACTCAATTCCAAGGGAGAAACCTTAAAAATTCTCACGTTCAAGGATCATCGCTACTTTATATACCCAAACCCATGATGATTGGGTTATCATCGCTACTTTGGATGGCCAAACCTATGATGGTTGGGGTCATCATCACTACTTTGTATAGAAAAATTAGTGATGATTCCAGCACGACCAAAAAGTGAAGAATCTTTTTTTCATCGTGACTGTACAGGTAAAAACTCACGATGCCATCATGACAGTTTGAGCTAAACCCATGATGGGAAAGGAATATGAGAAAAAACAAAAAAGATTCCAAGAAAAAATCTAGATTTAGCACTCTAAGGCAGTAATCAGTGATGTTATAAGCTCAGACGGATGCAGACAAGTCAATAAATTGATGATTAGTCAAACTCATCACAAAAACAAGGTGAAGGATTGAATAGAAAGGACCATAGTATCCCCAATAGAGTCACCATTTTTTGTCTAGGTAAATACTCTCTACGGACAGAGATGATCCCTCTAGCCCAATGAGTGGGTCTAGCAACTGAAGTGACAATCTACTAGACACTTTCCTAAGTTACAACTGAAAAGAGAGACAGAGAAGATGACCTACATCGTTCTGATGCTATCTCAATCTCCTTTGTTGAAGACCTTAGATCACTTGCGTCATGGGCTCATTCATATTGTTCACAACGTTTATTCACCTTGACAAGAGATCAAGACACAAAAAGGCATGCAAATACAAATATCATATTCAAAAGTAACCTACTTAACTGGTCAAGGAATGTTAAGCTAAATTATACATGAGAATACACTTTTAGGGAAAATGAACCAACAATTGTATATTAATAGAAAATAAGGGGAAGCATATAACCAAGCCTTAATGTTGATAGGCTCTCCTAGAATGAATATCATAGTCCAAGCTAAATTCTCCAAGCACTCCTTCTCTAATCCAAATGAGTAGCATATAGGCACAATCTTAGCATAAGGGTGCAAATAGACATACACCAAGCAGATCAATCAGCCTCTAACCATTTGGGAATGGGAGAGGATGAATATATAGGCTAGGAAAGAGATTTAGGATCTCTCCATAGATAGGAGTAGGCCATTATCTCGAGGAGTACCTCATAGGGATAAGACCAAGAGGCTAAGTTGGGAGAATTTGACCTCATTTATGCTGAACAACCTCCAGCTCGCTGCTCTAAAAGATTCTAGATCAAGAAGCTTCTCATCCTCTTTGGAAAAATTTCCTTTTTGGGATCATCGTGGGTATACATGTAAATAGAGCGATGTCATCGCGGGTGTAGCATACAGGAAACCATCCTAGTTTTTAGCCTCATAAGAACGATGATTCTCAAATTAGGGTTTAAGAGGTATTTCCTTCAAGGGAAGTTCAAGGCATTTTCCAATCAATATCTTAGGGAGGATCTGAGCTGCATATCTGGATGAGTACACTGTATGATGGTCATGTTTTGGGAACTTCAGGGTATGTCATAGGGAAGTGTAGGAGGTGTGACAAAATACTGTGTAACAGGAAGCCTTGCCAATGGATGGATATCTCGGGATAGGGGATTCCGGGGAACTTGGAAGGTGAGTGACTGCATGGAAGGGAGTGAACAGATTTCCTGAGGGACTGTGTATCACAGAAGGGAAGGTTGTAGATATATTTATTTTGGTCATGATCATCCCCATATGGAATCACATGAACATTTGGAGTCCACCCCAGAACAATGAGCTGGTAACTGTTCGCTAAGAGGACAAGTGGTGCAAGATTGTAGCGCTGAACATTGGATGCAGAATTGACTGTGGCAGTGGATTTTGGAATTCCTGGGAAGGAGGTGAATCCTGGTATTACTTTGAGGGTGGAGGTGTGAGCCTTTGGATTCCCTTGTTGTGGATGCAGGAATCATATCATTTTATTTGTTGGTTTAGCACATGTGCATATGTGTATATGTGGTTATTGTAAATACTGTAATGAGCTAATTTATAAAGCTCTAATATACAGTATGTTGTCATGTTTTCATGATGTTTTCCTTTTTAGTAGGTCATTCATTATAAATATTGCAACGAGCTATGTTATAAATCTCCATGGCCAGTATTGTTTGTTTTCAGCAGTCTTGTTGGTTATAGGTGTCATTAAACACTGATGAAAGTGTTCCCATAGGGGGGAGGGTTCTGTAACTGATCAGGTGCTAAAAAAAAGTAGCTCAAAATTCAAAGTTGTCGGATTGGTGTGGAACCTGGATGACCAAAATAGTGTCATCATCCTGAATCCGACATAATTCATTTCACACGAAAAGGACACCGTATGACTCCAGAAATGAGTTATGTTCACTTTTCCAAACATGAGAATTTAAAAAAAAGGACAACTCAATCAGGAGTCTGTATTGATGATGTGGCACTAACTAGGTAGGTTATGTGGACATTGACTTGGTTAACGGGCTACTAGGTGAATCACCAGGTGACAAGTAGCTTCGTTTCATTGGTTGGATTTTTGCGGTTTTGATTGGTTTAAGGAGTGGCCAACTACAGGCTGACATGTGGCCCAGCCAGAGGCCGCCATGTGGTTGCAGTATTTCTTAACCACTATGAACTCCGCATTTATTTAAAGTGTGTTGGCACACTGTTTGGAGGTTAGGCCAACCTGCGTGGGGCCAATAATGGTTATGGTTATGGTTATATAATTGCATGTGATCATCATAGAGGTTGAGTGGGGGCTCGTCTGGCAGAGGTCGATCATTGGCCTTAGCCCCCAGGCAAATTGCCCCCCACATGGCCACATTTTCCAGACCTTAACCGTTAGCAGGCATTTTAGTTGTCCAATAATATCGCCCATTTTCGGTGAAATTGTCACTCCATTAGCACGCTTTGTTGGTGAAATTGCAGGATGATGCCAAATTTTGGGAATTTTCGGTGCGATTAGTAGAAGATTGGGAAAGGCCATAACTTCTTTAGTTTTTGACCAAATCAGGAGCATAAAGAGGCTATAGGGGTTTTTTTTGGCATTCTAGAGCCATTGGAACAAGTTTCAGAGCATTTTGAGCATTGTAAACTGATGTATTCACATTTTTGAGCATAATAGGGAGGGCCAAGCCATTGGAAGCTGGCTTAAGGAGATGTAGGCCAGGAAGGGTGAACTCCTTTATCATGTTGTATTGTGATACTATTTGTGGTGTTGTTTATGTCTATCATTTGTTGTTGTTAAGTCATTTGTTTATGTAAATTTTCACTTAAAATTTACATAAAAACACTCAATAACCCATGTTTTAACTTGTAAACAAACTCATGAATCCTCAAGTATATTTAATATAATATACAAAATTAATTTTCTTAATCTAATCAGTAACAGCCCTGGTGAAAATTCCATGAAAAAGATATAAGGCCACAGTCAATGGGACACATATTCCAAGATGAATGGTGGTGGAAACATCCTAATGGGTGTTGATTCAGTTTATTTTGGCTAAGGAAATTGGCAAAGGAAATGCCTAAGGCTTTGGAAAGAAAAAATGGCATTTTTGGCACACTTATATATGAAAATAATGGAAATTAGGAGAAAAGGAAGGTGAAAGGTCATAGTTTTCATGTGAGGAGGAAAATTATGGAAAGTAATGGAAAATGAAGAAAATAGAGGCCTCATTAATAAAACGTTTTATGAGGATAAGTTGGAAAGCTTGATTAGTTCATTTTTGGAGCTCTCTTCTATTCTCTCTCTCTTTCTCACTCTTCGACAATTAGATTTTCTTGGATCACTTTGGCATGGGATGGAGAAAGCAAAAGAAGGCAAGAGGAATCGAAGATCAAGCAAGGAAAGGCATGATCAAGAACCTACAACATGATTATTTGTAGGTATCGATTAGCATGTGTATTTTCCTTGCTAGATTTGGCATGCATGGTATTGCATGTGGTTCCTTAGCTTTTGTGGAATGGGGTTTGCCAGGTGTAACAATGATTTAGCCTAACCTTGCTATTTTCGGATAGCCATGGTGTGATGGGGCTCTCATGTTTTGGTTGAGCCGGATTTCCGGATGGATTGGGAGTTGAGCGAGGTGGATTTATGATGATAGAGCACATGGCTTAGTAGTCCCTGAACCAAACTGTGGATCATGGTAAAGTCGTTGGTCTAGTGACTTCTGAGCTAGATTGTGGGTTGCAGTTGGATTGTGTTTCCTCGATGGGCCTAGGAATCCTTGCCGAAGAATGACATGATATACAATAAATCCAAGAGGTGAATTTCTGTCTATGGGGCCTAGTAATCCTGGGTTTAGGATATGTGGTAAAACCTGAAGAGTGGGTCTCATTTTAGGTCCCAATGATCTAGGTTTGGATTGTGGTAAAGCCTGAGAGACTAGGAGGAAAGAAAATTCCTCACAACGTAGGTGGAGAAATTCAGTGGCATCCATGCTTGTTTGGCCTAGTGATTGGGTTGAGATCATGGTAAACCCTATTATGATGTGTTCATTGTGTTGGCATAGTGATCCAGGATGCATTACGGTAAAGCTTGGTTTCTATTGATGAGTGTGAGGTGGTTTAGCCTCGGTATGCCCTAGTTGGTTCTTTTGGTTTGAGTCCCATATTCATGCTTGGAATATGGCACAAGGGTGAATCGCTAAAGAGAAATTTGGCTCATCCATTCTATGATTGGGTGGAATGTGGAAGTCCCATCCCAGTTTTGGATTTTGCATCATTAATGAAAGGTTATTTCTCCTGGTATTTCTATGAGTATTATGATGGATTATATGTGGTGTATATGGCTGTGATTTCATTGATATTTTTGTCCCTATTATGCTAGTTATATATGTGTTTTATGAGAGAAGCTATGTATGGCTCTCATCATGTTTTTGCTTGTAAATGAATGAACAATGCGTCTATGACCTAATGGATGGAATGACAATTAAAGTGATAAGGAAACAATGCTTCATGGAAAATCTTAGATAAATATGAGATCCCTATGCTCAGATCTGTTATTGACACCTATAGGATGCATATTTACTAAGTGTTTGACAAAATTTCTATCATGGTTAGGCTTGGTTAAGTCAATCCCTTGATAAATTTTTGCGTTAAAGGATTTTCCTTGGTGTCATTTATTGTCTTGGAAAGTCTCATTAAGTTCTAGGCATTGGTTTGGAGACTATCCCTAGAAAAGTGACTTAAACCTTGTAGTCTTTGGCACAAAATTGATTGAAAAATAATGCAGTCTATCCCTTACAAGCATTGTGGGAGTGATTATAGGGTTCCATTCGCATGTATGCATTGTCATGGGAGCATCATTTAAATGGTAGGTTAACTCAGGGGTTGGGCACTTGGAGTGGTGGATTAGCTCTTGGGGATTCTGAAGCACCCGAGGGAGGTTTGTAAGGTCTTCTTTTGTAGACTCCATTTCCTTAAGGTTACCTAGGTGGTTGAATATTCTCATAGTGGCCTCTCGTCACATGTATACTCTGCTTGGCTTATTGCTTGGGTAGATGTAGGAGGATGGTGTTACAAAGTACATAAATGATACATAACTATAATGCAGCCTGGGGATGGTGCTATATAAGAGTGAGATGTCCCTAAACTAGGGTCTTCAAGGTAACCCTGATGGTACAAATATACATCATGTGAATAAGTGATCTGATGTCGAGCATGGTAGAAACTTCCTAATTACCAGGTAATGAGGTAAACTAGTAACAGGAGCGACTAAATCCGCCAATGAGGAAAATGGACCCCAAGGTACCTTGTATAGTCCACTAAGTGTGAATATATGAGTTCACATTGAACACCAGTGAACTCAAATAATGAGGAGACACTGATGTAAACCCACTATCGATCATGAGGAAACCAACCACTAAGGTCTGCAAGTTCCAAGGTACTACTGGTTCCTAGATCATGCTCCTGGATAATGATTTGGCGTCGACAAGAGAAAATCCATTGAAGGAGGGCCTTGATGTATCCCCCATAAATTTACATGGAATAGACTAGGGTGATGCAATGGATTGATGGAGTCATGAAGTGGTGAAGTACAACTCACATAGGGATGGTCGACTCAAAAAGGTTAATAGGCTACTGTAGATGGCTGACACAGGTTGAGAAATCCCTTGAGAACATACCGGCATGACACAAAAGTGACTTGTTAGCATGAATAATGAGCACCATGTGATATGATGCAACGATGCAATAGGCATTAATGCATGCTCCATATGACTAGAAGAGTAACCAGCCAAAGGAGTAGACCAACTCATATGTATGGTATGGCTCCTATGCAAGCTAAAAACCAACTATGAGATAATGAAACAGACAGGCATCGTGTTCAAGGGTGACACAAAAGATGTTTTTGTTTGATGACTAATGCAAATAAATGTTCCCACCCTTCTCTTTATATAAGTTCCTTTTTCATAAAGTTATCCCCCAAGCCTGAAAAAGAGATAAAAGTATGCAAGGGAGAACCTCCTAGCCATAATAGGTTAGGGTATTCCTTTTCCGTAACTAGTCTATTCCAATTGGGCAAAGGGTTAAAATTATACTGGGTAGATGACCCTTCAAGTACTTTTATGAGTGTGAAGGAGACAACCTCAGTTCACAATCTTTTCTAAATTAAGGAGTCTAAAAAAATATTAAAGGAAACTTCCCTTTGAGAAACGAGTAGTATAAAGGATAGAAACTGGCTTCGGTGATGATTAAACTAATCATGACATATATAGGACAAGAGGCTAGTTAATAGGACCAATCATCGCAGAAGCTCCTCCAAGATAGGGAAAAACACCAAGTGAAAGCAAATGATGATGATGGAAAAGAGAAACCAAGGCTCCATATGTAAAAATAGGGTGATAAAGAGTGGGAATCATAAGGGACACAAATGGTGGAATCTTGCTAGTGTGTAGCCAAAAATGAGACGAAGAATAGAAAGCAAGGCTCATATTTGAGGTCACGGTGGGTCAAAAGGAGGATTCCAAAATGAGGATAAAATCACTGCATGGACACCAAAATGACAAGGAGGTGCTAGCTAGGGTATGCATGATGAGGAAAGTTCTACCGCTAAGTGATGAAATGCATAAAGAAGAGTGGCTAAAGTCACAACTTGACAGGGTTGGACCTAAGGCATAATGATGGAACTGATGGTCAATAAGGTGTCAAAGTGGTGATATGTGACCTACATCTATATGTTACGTTTAAAGAAACGTACCTAGGGTCCAATGGATGTCACAATAGAAAGACCACCCTATATTGTAAAAGCCATCCAGAAAAACTAGACCCACAGTTAAATCAAATGAAAGAAATAAACATTGGTGAGGTAAAAACAAGATCATATTTTTTAAAAATTTTATAATTTCTTTGGATTTTTGGAATAAATAATACATGAAAAATACACTCATTACACACCAAACCAAAAAGGAGATAAAGCGTCACACTCCTATGTACAATGTGTATAAGTGCAACTTAGTCTAATAGGTCATGTCAAAGTGGGCCCACTGCTAGGCATGGGCCAAGGATTTCCATAAATGAATTCATGGAGGAGTGGAGGTAACTTATGGCTCACTAATGTGGGGCCATGGCAAAGGAAATCAAATTTCTGAATATAGAAAGGTTGACCATGCCAGGGATATTCTAACATAGTCATGCTCTCAAAATTAACCTGAGGACATAAGCGAGGATGAAGACATAAAGAGGGTACAAGGCACTCGTCGAAAGATAGAGAGGATTTGGACAATTCATTAGCAAGTTCAGCATTAGAAACCCAAGGCTTGACTTGGTCCAGGGGTGACACTTCCAAGGAAGGCCAAGGTTGTGCCCCCTGAATTGTTTCAATATTTATGTTACCAAGCTCTACACGTTCCACATCGGGGATACTATAGGCAAGAAAAGGCATAATCTCCCTAGGATGATCAATAGGTGAATCCATGACCTCTGAGATGACTTGTTGAGAAGAAGACTCATCATCAATGGAGTCACATGGAATAGGAGGAATGACAACCCATATGGGAAAAGGAACCTGGTCATATTCCATATTGTGATGGAGTTTATAGCCAACGTTAGGAGGTACTAATGGGACTTCCAGGGAGGAAATATCTTCCACTAAAGGTGACAAAGGATGCTCACTATTTTCATCAACTTCCATAATAACACGTGACACCACCCAAGGATCATGAGATCTATGGGGTCTACAAGTGTTAGAAGAGATCATATGCATAGGAGCTTTAGAAGAGGGGGAAGGAATGTCATGTGGTGGTCATTGAAAAAATAAACCTACAAGGGACGGGATTTTGAACATCCCCGCACCAACAATATGATACTAACCAAGGTTATCCTCCATAAGTGGGACTTCATTCCCCGTACTGGAAATTTGGCTTGATGGCACACAATAGTTAAGTTGGTCTATAGTAACAATATTTCCTTTGTGAGGGAAGAAAAGTATACATAATACAAATGTGATAATTGTGGTCATGGCATAGAACCAATTACAACTGAGTAGTGGGTTATAACCTAATGTAGATTTGATGACTTCATCATCGAAAAAAACAATTCCCCCCCCCACTAACTCAATGACGAACTCAAGAAGAAACCCCTTAGGCACAAAGTTATGTCCATCAAAGGCTTGAAGAGTGGTATTAGACTTGGTGAGTGTCAGAGAGCTAAGAGCCTTCTAGCATGATGCCGACATGATGCAAATATAAGAAACTTCATCCACCAACATTTTTGTGAAAAACACACACAGTAATATAGAAGGAAGTCAGGTGGGAAAGTCAAATGGTAGCCTTGTCAACATTGAACACAATGAGGTTCGAGTCATAAGGGTGTACTCCACTGATTACATAAAATAAGTCCTTGCACTAATGAGGAAAACTTTTCAAAACCTCCAGGGAAAATATGGCACTAGGATCCTGGGAAAGATCTTCAACAATACTATAATGGTGAACGTCCCGAGAAGAAGGTTTGTGTGTTGTATTACAAATTTACAAATAACACCCTTGGGGGGCGATAAATGGGTTCCAAAGACTTATCTAATTTGATATGTCTAGTGGAAGTAGGTGGAGAAGATGAGTCGTTAAGGGAAGAACTCGACTCAAGAACATATGTTGGCATTATGAATAATGTGTTGTCCTTGATGGAAACCTACTTGATGTGTTTTCTTTTACTTCATGAAGATGTCAACAGGATATGACTACATGTGATAGAAAAGGAATATCAGGTTAGATACAAAGGAATGAAAAAGATGAAGTTTCAAGATGTATACATTGAATCTGTGAAGAAAATCTGCATACACACGTGGGTTTGATGAAGGAAAGGCACATACAATTTTTACACCATGGTATTCTAAATACTAAGGGTCTTTACCATGGTATTGAACTACAATATTTATCCCAGCAACAAATATTTGAACCCTTATAAGAATACCATCGACATTAGTATGGTTTTGAAATGTGGTATTTTCTAAGGGCTAAGATATATAAAAAGATGAAGATCAAAGTATTAAGAGTGTGCAAGTGGTGAATATTTCAGGAATAGTTAGATCTGAAGAAAGTGTGCATGTAATGGGTTATTATTGATTCATTTGATATAAAACTAAGCATGCACGTGGGAACTTGATTATGGGTTGATTTGATTAGTGATGATAGTGTCTTGACTTGTGATTTTTCTGTGTATGTCGAGATTTGGGTATGTCTAAAGTTTTTTGATGCAATGAAGTTTTGTCTTTGTAATTTTAGATCTATACAGGGGTTTAATAACCTTAAAGTCATGTACAGACAAGGATTTAAAACTAGTAAGTCACGTATATATTCAAATCTGTACGTGGGTTTGTTTCTTGAAAAGTGTGTATACATGGGGAAATGATTTGAGGAAAGCACATATATAAACTAGGGTTTTCCTGAAAAGGGTGTATGATTTGTTTAATCAGTCTTGTTGTGTTTCGATTATTTGTTAATGAAGTCTTACTTGATGATCTAGGCTTAATAGTGATGTTTTGATTGAGGATTGATTGATTGAGTAATTATGAAGCTACTAGCTATTTTTTGTTGAAGATCAATGATGGTTTTGTGATTATTTAAGAATGATGCAGTGGATTTGTGTATGATTCAATATTTATTTTAGAATTATAGTGGTTTAGTTTCAGGGTTCAATGTTTTGATATCTACACATGAGTATGATTCAAGGAAGTCATTTATACATGTAGGTTTGTTATAATAAAGTAGCGTATATAATTTGATAATTTATTGATCATGGCTTTTAGTTGATTCAGTAAGTTGATGCAGTATTTATATTTAGTATTAGTACTCTACACTACAAGAAAAAATGACATTGGTGAGGGGTGAAAAATGTCACCATAAGCTCATTGGTGACGGTCAAAAGAGCCTTTGTCACTAAAAACTGAACGTCACCAAAAGTGGCGTCGCTAAAAGTATAGATGTTGTAGTGACATTCAAATTTTGTCACCAATAATGATTTATAATGATGGATAGTGATCGTCACCATTTGATATGAGCAATGGTGATGGACCATAGCCTCCGTCACCAAAAACTAAACGTCACCAAAGGTGGCATTGCCAAAATTATAGGTGTTGTAGAGACATTCAAAGTTTGTCACCAATAATGATTTATAATGATAGATAGCGGCCATATGAAATGGTGATGGACCATAGCCTCCGTCACAAAAAACTGAACATCACCAAAGGTGGCATCACCAAAAGTATAGGTGTTATGGTGACATTAAAGGTCTGTCACGAATATTGATTATAATGATAGATAGTGACCGTTGCCATTTCATATGAAAAACAATGAGTTATTGTGATGGATCTTTCATGGCCGTCACTATTGGTGCATATATATGGTGATGTTCGTTGACCCTCACCAAAAGCCGCATTGCCATAAGTATAGGTGTTGTGGTGACATTCAAGATCCGTCACAAATAATGACTATAAAGATGAACATCGAACATCACCATTTCATATCAACAACAACGATTTATGGTTACAGACCTTTGAGGCTCGTCACTATTGATGCATATATATGGTGGTGTTCATTGACCATCACCATTTCATATTTTGGTGACAGTTGAAAAATGTCACCAAAGCTCATTGGTGATGGTAAAAAGCTCATTCCATATGGATCATGTCAGGGAATGATGGAATCGAACCACCAAAATCCTGCTTGTGAAGCATGTGCTATTCCATTGATCTAGCACCCTTTAAAGAATTATACTTTTAAAATTAGACCTTGAAACTTCATAAATTGTGAATTCTACAACTTTCAATAAATTAAAGTCTCAACAATATTTTACTAAACAAGCAAAGCAACATCGAAGCTGCAGGTCCCTACCTAATGGTTATGGAAGTTATGAAAAGTGGGTGGAGGGAAAAATAATTATGTATAAGAGAATCAATATGTTCATTTGAATACTCAATTAGAAGTGAGAGTCCGAAGACACTTATAATCTATAAATGACCTATAACTAGAAAATGTACCAAATATTGCAAAGGAAATGTCATAAGTTGATAACACAGGGAAGAAGAACATTGATGAAGACACACAATATGTTATAGGTTGAGTGAAAGAAAAATCTCAATGTTGTTGTTGTTTGGTGTTTAGATATCTGAATAATAAACTTCTGTGTGAATGTAACACGGATCTCCGAAAACAATGAACGACATATGATTTAAAAAAATTATATATATTATATATTCTTATATATATATTATATATATTATATATATATATAATTATATATATACTATTATTTATATATTATATACTATATATATATGTATGTTATGGTATGTATGTTTATTCCCCTTTACATAGACCAACATGCAATTTGGAATTTCACAAGTCCACACTCAAAACATGACAACAACCAAAAAATAAAAGAAATTGACTTGGATAGAAAGCAATAACTTCATATTCATTCTTGAGCTGCTTCTGTTTATTTGAATTTGACTCATGAAATTCTTTATCTGACAAGGAATAAAAATCATCACTAGTATTAAATTCATCCAACACGGACTTTGGATATCCCACTAATATTTGCGTTTTTGTTTCCATGCCTAAAAACCACGGAGTT
>APFE031361940.1:52978-64895 GCA_000404065.3 Pinus taeda | reverse complement strand
TTTTCAAAGATCTCACTCTTAACTTCAGCCTTATTTTCTTCCCCCCCCCACTCCTCTTAGCCATTTTATCACTATCAAATGATGAATAGTGACCATAATGGTCACTTTCTAGCTGCCCTACGTGGTCTCTCATTCTATAGCACAACTCCTCTCACACTTTTTCTGATGCTATGACATTCTTCCATCCCACACAGTCCCCCAGTTGCGCAACTCTACAACCATGGCAGTGTAGTTTATAGTCCCGTGCCTCCTTTCAGTTGCCTGGAGTGCTAAAAATTTGCTTCCATCATATAGTCATCTGGCTAGATCCCTGATGTATGGCTTCAATCGGCTGCCATTTACCTTCCCTGGAAATGGATCACCATTCAATTTCCCCAACTAGACTGCTCCACCATCGATAATCTCCTTGATGACATGGCCTCAGCCAATGCATCCAAAACTTTCTTGGAAATTTATCAAACTTTCTATCTATAATGAAACTAAACATTTTACCTTGAAGGTGCGTAGTTTGATGTGCCGATCATGCCATTCCTTTTCGCGCTCCTTCTAAACTCGCTGATGGAATCCAGCCAAAGATCTCTTTTCTTCAAGCTCTGTTAGTTGCGCTAGCCTTTCTTCCAGGGCTCTGCGATCTTCCATTCTTGTGAACTTTGCTATGCATAGACTAGGTAAAATATACTACAATGGCATCATAGCTTCTATGCCATAGACCAGCCTAAAAGGCATATGTCCAGTCAACTTCTTGCAAGTATTTTTGTAAGCCCATAACACCACAGGTATGTGCATGTACCAATCATTACTTTGTGCATTGCAAACCTTCGTCAGCGCATTCTCCAATATCTTATTAAATGCTTCGACTGTCCCATTAGCCTACAGGTGATATGGCATACCATTCTAATGACAAACTTGGAATTCCTTTGTCAGCACCAATTGTTTCATTAAGGAAATGCACACTGTAATCACTCATCAAAATCTTCAGCCAACAGAACCTAGCCAGCACATATTGAAAGAGGAATTTTGTTGTTGTTGCCACTATACAATCCTTCATAGGCTGTGCCTCCACCCATATGGTTAAATACTTTGTCGTAGTGATGATGTACTGCAGACCCAGCTTCTTTCCTAGAAGTTGAATCGAGCCTACAAAATCAATCGCCCATTTCTCAAATGGTTGTAGCGACATCTACGAATTTAGAGGTAGCTCATCCCTCTGTGATGGCCTACTAGTTCTCTAACATGCATTGCATGCCCTACAATAATCTTTGGAATCCTTATGCAGTGTCACCCACTAGAACCCAGCACGTAAAATCTTCTGCATTATTTCTTTCCCTACATAATGTCCTCCCGTGGCTCCTCCATGAGCCTCAGCGAGGATGTTGTTTCATTCAAACTCAGGCACATAGCATTGCAGTATTTAATCCAATCCCATTTTATATACATGTCCTGCAATGACAGAAAATTTTTCCACGTGCACCACCAACTCCTTTGTTTGTGGACTACTATATCCTTCTAGAGTCATTCCCGTCATCAGGAAGTGTATGATATTTGTGAAGTGATTGTCAATGACGTGCACCACAAAGAGCTATGCGTTAGACAATCCTTCCTCCAAATTATTAGGCTCCTCTCCTGTTTCAATGTGCGACAGATGATCTGGTCCTGCATTCAATCATCCTGGCTTCAGAATGAATTCAAAATCATATTCTTGAAACAGCAGTAGCCATCTCCATATCTTCCCCCCCAACACAGGCTTGTTGACCAAGTATTTTAATGGAGAATGGTCTGTATACATCTTTAAGTGACCGCCTAACAAGTAGTGTATGAACTTTTGGAGCACATATACCATAGCAAAACCTTCGTGCTCTGTCGTTGAATAGTTCTTCTTAGTTTTAGACAACTTCCTACTTGCAAACGCTATAGGGTGATCCCAGTCTCCCTCACTAGCCTATGTCAGTATTGCTCTGAGCGCAATACATGGCACATCCACATGCACATGAAATTCCTTCTTCCAATCCGGTAAGACAAAGATCAGCATAGTGACAATATTTTCCTTTAACACATCCAGGCTCTATTGAAATTCTTCATTCCAACAAAATGTAGCATCCTTCTTTAGCAACTTTTCCATCAGCGTGGTAATCTGGGCATAACTCTTGATGAACTCTCTATAGTAGCCTATATGCCCCAATGTTGTGCACAGCTATTTCACACTTCTTGGTGCTTCCAAATTAATTATAACTGCTATCTTAGTTGTGTCCACCATTAAAATTTGTATGCATACCACATGGCCTAGCAATATTTTGAAAGGATCACAAAAAAACACTTCTTCAAACTGGGCATGATCTGATACCTCCGACATGTATCCAGCATCAAGCATACGCTAGCTACATGGCGCTTAACCAGCCCAAACACCATCAAATCGTCAAAGTATACCTCTAAAAACTTGTGAATGAAGTCCTTGAATGTCGTGATGACTACACGCAAAAATATTGTTGGTGCATTCTTCACACCAAAAGGCATTACAGTATACTGAAAGCATCCCCACTCAGTTGCAAAGGTTGTCTTACTTCTATCCTCTAGTGCGATCACGATCTAATGGTACCCTGAGAAACCATCAGTGAACAAATAGGCTTCATGTCCTCCTACATTATCCAACACTTCGTCGGTGAATGAAGTTGAAAAAGGATCATGCATGCAAGCATCATTCAACTTCCTGAGATCTACGCATATCCTTATTTCATGCTTCTGCTTCTTTTCCTGAACTACCATAAGACTTACCCAATCAGGCTCCTCCACTGGTTCAATGATTCTTGCCACTAACATTTTGTTCAATTCTAAGAGGACACTTTCTTGGTACTTAGGATTAAGGCAGTAAGGCCTTTGCTTGACTGGCTTCACATCGAGCTTCAACGTAATTCTCATAACACCCAAGTCCCCTATTATTTCTTTTAAGTCTGAAAACTTTGTAGGGAACAAGTCCTAGTATTTGCAGAGCACCTAAGCGACCTTATCCACCATAGCATCATCCCAGTAGTCCCCTATATTCGCAAACTTCAACTCCGCCTCTATCCCAATGTTTACTTGTCTCATTTTCAATGGTGTAGTGATATCTGGATTTTCTATCTGTGACCCCTCAACTTCATAGTGACCTTCAGTCTCTAGAATATTAATTTTCCTCAAATCTTGGTCTTCTTCTTCAGCAATCACATTGTAGCACTCTAGCGCATGGCAAAGCTGAGCCGTCCAATCTGATTGAATCGAATCCAAAGGATCCTATGGGATTCTTAAGATTGATTCCTTGACATCCTACAAGGCCTCATCAATACATTCAAATCCATCCTCAAAGCTGAATGTCATCAGGGATCCCTGTTGCAGAACATGCCATTCTTTAGTGCCATGGAAAAGCTCTATTTTCAGGTACCAATTCATCGGTATTGCATCCAAAGTATGAAAGAATAGATGCACCTACTCAGGTTGAGGCTCCATTCCATAAACTTTAGCCTATTTTCCCAGGTGATTGCATGAATCATTCCTTCCATCATATTTCTTTGTTATCTAAACTCTTGACCAACCAAACCACAATCTCATCATTTTTTTGTACGCGCACTAATCATCGAAACTGTCTTTGTGCATACCCCACCATCTTGTGGGTGTAGCACACATCACGAAATCCAAGGCTTGGAAGCAATGTTTTTCTAGCACTTCCCTTTCAAATGCATCCAAAAATTTATCAACATCACTTAAACCTTCATAATAAGGCAGACTTCTTACTTCCAATGATACACAACATAGTGATTTAGTCATCATGTTACAATGCAGCGGAGATACTTCGTGCAATTAGTTCTGCCAATTTTCCAACTCTTCATCAGAGTTTTATGTGCAAGAAATTTCATGATCCCATGCAATACATCTATCTGCTGTCAAATTCACCCAATATTGATCTCGCGTCATTATCTTATAAATCTGGTCCAAATCATCATTTCTTTTGTAATCGCGGACTGGTTCAGTGTAGAGTAGTCCTTCTGTAGGGTCCAATGGTACTACCATGCGGAGCAATTTTCTTTCAAATGACATCATCCCTTTCTTCAAATTGACCACCCCGCTCATGTCGATAGCCCAGTCAATCCCAAGGAGCATAGGGTAGGGATTGTTGTCATCTACAATCTCTATTACTTAAAAATTACCGAAGGCACTCACGCCTTTGATACCAATTGTCACTCCTTGTAATCTTCGCATGGAGATGATCCTCCGTTGATTTTCCATCCGTAACTGAATCGAATATCATTGCAGTGCAGGTCTCCACATTCTCTCCCATGTTTGTTTAGGAAAAAAATTCGCATCTAACTCTAGATCTAGAATGAATTGATCCATTTTGTACTATCTTATCTGCATAGTGAGCCTCATCTCACACCATGTTCTTTCCTTATGCTTACCAATCTTCCTGACTATGCGTGGTTAGTCAGGAGCATTTTCTTTTCTGGCACACTTATTGATTAACTCCTGCAATCCTTTTACAACTTTGGTATCGAGCAGCAACTTCATGTAGGTCTCCAAGAAAGTAGTAAGCATAGAAGGGTCCATCTCTTCAGCTAACTTATCCTGACTTCCTGAGGTAGAGACCTCAGCAAAGTTTTTCTTTACTTCCATAAATATTTCCCTCGCTCACTCTAGATCAAATCCAACCTCCTTTTCTGGAGCTTTATGGACCCATTCACTTTCTTTAGGTTGTTTTTCTTTGCCTTTGCCAATTGTGATTCCACTTCGTAACACAATGTTCACATTGGGATCCTCTTCATGAGGCTCAACCCTTATCATCTATAGGTTCTAGGTAGGCTATTGAAGCTGCACCCCTTTTTCACATATCTTAACTAGTAATATAGGGTAGTCTTCTATCACGTGGTCAAACTGAGTACAATATCGGCATGAAAGATGCGTCGGGGTTGTACATTCTTATGCTTAATATCCTGGTCCCCTACAGTTTTAGCAAATCACCTGACCACAACCTCCACCTCAGCCTCGCCCGCACCCCTGAAATCTTCCTCGCGCTCCCCCAACACCTTAATTCGAAGGCCAAGTTTCTACCTGTACTTAATATGTGGGCATTCTATCCATCATTATATCGTAGCTACAACAGTTACACTCATCATAACCCACCGATTGGCAAGAGTCGCAAAAGAGTTGTTTCGTTGTCTGTACAAATTTCTGCAATAGGTGACAATTGTCTATCACATGTTTTTCAGCTTCCTGACAAATAGCACACCATAGCGTGGGCCTTGTACTTGGCCCTGCTTGAGTTTCCAGCCTCAGAGCTATCGACCCTCCTACTATAACATAATTCGTGAAGACTAGACAGTGATCTTTGTCATGCCCCTGACTTTTTCATTTCAGGCACCTAACTTCTTCGTGCACCTCTGGTCGAACTGCTCTATCCTTCTTCAGACTTTGAAACTCTAGGGAAATTTTCTGCAACTGCGCGTGAATCTATTGAACTCCCAAATTAACATCTTGCATTGATGTCTCATGCAATCTCATCGCAATTTCCAGCACTTCTGCCTAGGTCCCAATCTTTTGCTATGATAAAGAAACCCTCAGATGAGTCAAGAGCGAAGCCACGAACCATTCGCGGTGTTGCCCATCCATAAGATTCATTTTAGCTTTACGGATCATTCACTTAAATATATGATGTAGATCCTAGGGTGTCTCACTAGGCTTCATCATGATATCATTTAATCCCACAATTGATTGTACTTTAGACTTAGACCTACTGAATTCCTTATTCAGCGCGGTCTGAATATCTGCTAATGAAGCCATCAAGTTATTAGTTCAGTACTTAATGTACCATGTCAGTGTATGTTCCTGTAAATCAGTGACCAGTGTTGCTTTCTTCGTTTGATCATCCATTATACCTTGAGTTTCTTATATGGCCTTTGCGACAAACTAAAACTAGTCCGGTCCTAATTTCCCGAACCCTTGAAAACATGAAACTTTACTGCATTCTCCATATTGAATGGTGGCGGAGGTGGTGGTGGTGTGGGAGAAGGTGTATGTTGTGGAGATGAATGTGGAGGTGGGGTGGGTGCGTGGGATATTCACAAGAACCCTCATCTTATTAACTGAACAACGCTCTATGATGAAGCTTTTGTTTTTTCCTCATCATCACTTAGAGGAGGTTCGATTAGTGGGCTATATTCAGGGTATGTTCTCCCTCTATCCCTGAATATCTTTCCACTTCGGGTAGCTCCAAACATCAAGGTAATTGCATAACCTGCTTTTCACACAAGAGCATCTTAATCCAAGTATTTAAAGACCTTAAATACTTACCTCACAGTCCCTAAGAAGCGGTGATCTGCCTCATTGTAACTAACTGAAGTATTGACCACAAACTCTATCATGAATCCTCCTATGATACAATCAAACCAATGATCAACAACACACGCGATCTTATCCTCAAAGGCTTCCAATCTTCGTACTAACTCCGGGGTCTAGACTCTTGGACCTTCAAGCCTCCACCTTCCTTGGTCATCTGTCAATTTCGTGGTCCACTCATATAATTCAACCGGGAAGGAATAGAAGAAGATTTCATGCATTTCTGTGTAGAGGTATCCATCCAACCACTGTTAGTTCATCAATCGTGGATTTATGTTTTCTTGCACCGCGAATTTGTGGATCTTTCTATCCAACTAGTCTTCAATTTCTTTCTTAGTAGAATTCCATTGATGCGACATCACACATCCCCTTATGCAGATCTCGATCTCAGCAACAAAACCATTTTTTAGCTTAGTGGGCCCTAATCCAGGTTCAACATTAGTTTAGCCAAACAAATCCCTACACCACTGGCCCTTTCGGAATCAATCCGCGAAGCACAGACTAAAGTCTCATCCAAAGCAGTATGGGGGGATGCTGAAACCAAGTTTCCGCACTGAGAGATGGTAGTGATGTCGTTTTATGCGCTAACTCTACCTTTGCATAGATCGATAAGCCTTTTAGGGCTTAATGGTATACTTCTCCTAATTGACTTCTAGATTTTTGCAAAGGTCTACGATGGTCTTTCGCAGACCCTAAATAGGTGAATCAACCACTAACGCACTTCTGTGATTACTTCTACTTCTATAATTACTGATATCAGCTTAAGTATCTGATAACTTTAGCATGCATTAAGATGTTCTTCACGTAAGCAGATAGTATTACTTGCATTCAGTTAACAATGTAAAACATACAAATTCGCACATCAATATAGTGTTAAACCATGAACCCAATATTCATCATAACATAATCACATTCATTCATAACATAAGTAAAATAGATCAACACAAATGTTTCCAAAATAATCTTCTTTATTAATGCTTCATATCTTCTTACAAACTATAACTACCATGCGCACACAGCTCTAAGGGTCTGCGCACTCAGCGACAGACTTCTACCTCAGGCCTCTACACACACAGCTGCAAAGCCTCTCTTCTATTCTAAGACCATTTTCCTTTTTCGCTAATGACCCATTACCTTCATCATAAATCACCAAGATCTGCCTTAGACTCTTCTAAGACTCCTTTTTATACAATCCCATGGTTTGCAGACCATGGGTAGATCTTCTATAGTCGACACAACTTACATAAAAGAAGGGCATAAACCCTTTATGGCACTTTACATCTACACACTCCGTGACCACAAATTGTAGAGACTTTACACTTTTCATACCAATAACTTGGTCTTTCTGCCCCAAAACCTAGGCTTTTAACCCCAAAATTGACTCTAGGGGACCCTGTCCGAACACTTATTCATTTTTCATTTTTTTTTTCAAGAACTGTGCATAGGCACTTATTTATTTCAGAGGCGGAAGAGGGATCCCAACATATTGAGGGCAGAAGAGGTTGTTCCTTTATAGAATTATGTTATGTATACCTTTGACATACTTGTTAAGGTTTTCCCCCTCACCTTAATCTACTTGACTGAGCTGACAAGGGTTAACCCAAAGAACCGATTACTCTAGGTGGTACTAGTTAGAGTGCATGCGTTGTGTTTTCACCAAGACTCACTCTAAACAGAACGTATTTTCCATCAAGGCATCATTGACTGAAGACAACAAGTTCTTCATAAAGGGATAGGACAATAGATAATGAGATGTTGATATCTATACAAGTCCTCTTAGATTCACATGGCTTGTCTCAAAAGCCAAACATGGTTTCACGAGAGGCTAACCTAAGGGTACAAGCAAGAAAAGAAAGAAAAAAGAAAAAATAAGAAGTAAAGAAAAAGCAAAATAGGTAAGAAATTCAAGCAAGCAAGAAAACCATATTGAGTAATCAAGCAAACAAACATGCGAACCAAAAAACAAAGAAATTAAAGAAGCAAATACTACTCCTACTCCTACACTAAATAGTGCATGGGCTAACTCACGTGAAGTGATATTTCTAATGCAGCCATCGGCATATTGGCTGGCCCATGTCGGTGAAGGCATGGTTCATGAGAAGCACAGTCAAGTGAACTAGCAAACATAAAAGATACAAAAATGAAGACCAGCATGCTCCAAGTTCTAAAACATCCATAGAAAAGAAAAGAGTGAATGCACAAGACAAAAATTCTGCAGACTTAACATGGTGTTGTGACGCATTGTGTGTAGATGATAAACATACACACTCTTTGTACTGTGACATGCAAGTGAACATGAGAAATACCAACATCTTATGCTTTGCAAGCATGCTCGTTGTGTAATATTCCTCCAAAGCTTGAGCAATGGGATTGTGTGATTCGAGTGGAGGAAGAAAAATCTAGGTGTTTGGTTGATCTTCAATGTGAAGCAGTGAGTCATGAGGAGCCTTGGGTGTTTCAAATTTTTTTTGATCAGAAGTGGAACTAACCTCAAGATAGCGAGAGATTGATTTAACCATTAGCCCAAGTTGAAGTGCCTCGACAGCCTACAAGGTTTCCACTTTGTCAATAGGTAGATCATCGAAGACCAGTGGCTTAGACATATTAACAGCGAGTGAATCAGCATCATGATCAAATGAAGAAGTACAGAGATCATGAGAACCATGATCAAAAAATTTGGGATGTTCTTTTACATCCTCATGATTTGATGAATCGTGCAAAGGGGTAGATGAGAAGCAAAGATGTTCACCCTCTATGTTTTCAGAAATCATAGATGACAGATGGGATAGATTTTCAGAGGAAGATGTGTCCTCTCCACAATTTAATGACATGTTGACATCGGTGTGTCCGATGAATTATCGGAAGTAGAAACATCTGGAAATGAGTTTTCACAGGGAGAATGACAAGAGGAATAATCACAAGGGATGTTAGGATAGAGCGGATGAGGCAAGGATGGAAGGGAGTCACCCTTTACCACAAGTTCTTCTTTAAATTCCCACACACACTCATCATGAATGATAGTGTAGATTGGCTGCATAACACCAACTTCTTCGACAACTTGATCCTCGTTCACAATACATGTGGAGTTCAGAACGGAAGAACACAAGATAGTACAATCTGGAGGATCAACAAAACATGGGGATGGAGGTTGAGGTAACAAGTCCACATGATAACTAGCAATCTTGCAAGCCAAATCTGCACAGATATCAAGAGCAGGTGGGGTAGGAAGATGTGACAGTTCAACCAATGTGTGTGCATGTTCTCCTGCATCACTCTGCAATGGTGGAGTTATTTGATGAAGGGAAGGCGGACAGTCACTTGTGACAACAACTATGTCTAATTATGATTGTGCAGCTCCATCACTGAAGTATGTTGAGCAGGGTTCAAATGATTCTAGCAATTGCGGATTTTCAGATATGTAAAGAAGATACTTAAATCTTCCATCAAGAAATTCCCAATCAATTTCATCTTCAGGAAATCACCATACGATATTACAAAAGCATGTTTGAAACTATTCAATTGATTTATTGGATGCTTTCCATAATTTAGAATTTCTTAGTTGAGGTTTTAGGGTCAAAATGATTGAAATCATGGTCTATCTCTGCGACCCGATGAAGGAAAGAGTGAATAGAATTTTTAGGTAGAGTGGCACACCAATGCAGTGGGTGCCCTCGAAGCGTGTATGTGAACAACCTTCATGTCATGTAATCTTCAAAGATTTCATTCCTTTCACAGGAACCTACAATGCCAACCACATGTCTAACCAAGGCTACTTGGCCTGCATTATCGTATGTTTTACGTGACAAGTTATTCCAGAGCTCTCCCAAGATTTCAAAGTCGTTTCCATAAGACATACACTCCGAAAGAGAAATTTTGTGTTTAGTCATGATAAGTATGTGGAGATTAAAAATATATTGAGGACTCAGCTTGTCATCTAGCTTGCTTCTAGTGCCAGAAATGTTGATGGTGCTGGACCCACCAACATTCAGGTGATCTCCCCAGTATGAAGTACCAACTAGACCTCACACTGTTAGGTGTAGTAGTCCCATCCGGTAAGATAGCCTGGTTCCATTATCTTAAAGGTATGCCATAGCTCTTGCTTGTTAGCAAGTGAGAGTGATCTGCTTTGTCTTCGAACAATGAGGTTCGCGTGCCTGGTGAATGCTTGGTGCAGTTTTTGTCAGATTCATTTCACTGTAGAGGGAGAAGGTGGAAGTGAGTCTCAAGTTGAAAGGGAATAGTACCAACTCTGCTAAAGACACAAAACACAATAGTACATGCACAAATTCCAATGGAGTAGTCCACATGGATGCGACAATCACAAACACAAGGTGAACAAATAACACATACAACACCCAGTGGACTAGTCCACACGAGTGCGATGAGTGTTATAACAAGTTTACAAGAATGAATTTTTCAAGTGTCTGGTGGGATAGCACACACAATCAAGACAACGTTATCAACTGATACAACACATTTCCAACAGCATATGTACCAAAAAAACCAAAATAGTTCAACTGTCTTAATACAAGTTAACACAACATGCATTACAAGCATCCAAAGAATAGTCTTACAAACTACTACGATACATGTGTGAAAATGTGCTAGCCTATTAACAGGCTACTAAATTAAGTGAAAGTTCTAAGACACACCGGTACACCATTACATCACTAACCCTGATAGTGGGGCATTGGAGCCACTGCTCGCTCCTCAAAGAAAAGACTACAGACTCTCAAGTCTATGTGGGAGGAACCAAGGTGAAAAATTCTTTTGCATGTAAAAATGAGGGGTATTTATAGCCAAGGGTGAAATTGACCCTTGTGACGGTTCAACTTCCCTCATTACTATTTGACTTACATGACTCTTCAACTTTACATGTGGGTCTCTTGCACTTCCACGTTACATTACATTGATTACAACCATATGGCCCACAATGGTGATGTCGCCGAGATGACTCATGACACTAATCAACACGATAATGCTGGTATATTCATGTTGTTGGTGGTGTCCATGTCGAGCTGCAGTGCTGCTACGTGATGGATGTGATCTTGGTGTATCATAGCTCCATCTCTACATGGCAAGGTGTGTGAATTCTTTGATGATCTTGGTGTTCACTTGATGTCTGCACATGTATGTTCTTCCTTCGCTTGCACTTTGATATGCTTCATGTGTTTGTCCATTCACAAAAAAAAATCTCCCCTCGATGCATTCCTTGTCCGTTCGTTCACAAACGAATCACCTTGCATGCTCTCCTTATTCATCTCATTCGTCGTCACGTCATGTCTCATCCATGTACTTGTATTGGAAACCACTCATGACAAGAAGAAATCAAATCCAAAAATATCCTAGTCTACCATGATGCATTATCATTCCCTTTTAGATGCAATTGACTGGGAGAGAGGACAAGGCTTTGAAACTACACAAGGCATATTTCAAGCCAGGATGTGGGCTTCGAGCACTACCTGTGAAAATTGCATAGAGGTCACTAGTAGGGGTGATTTTAGGGGCGAATGTTCGCCCTTTGGCGAAATTAAGGGGTTTTAAATTTTTAGTGGGTGAA
>APFE031361940.1:36110-51042 GCA_000404065.3 Pinus taeda | reverse complement strand
TCTGTGAATGGCACGGGTGAATTTTATCTTACACCCACTAGATTATCGATATGTAATTTCGGTAATTTTGATTACAAAAGATATTTTAAAGAAATGCAATGATTTCATTTGTGTATTCAATAAACACAAGATTTTATAATTGAGTAAAATATTCGCCATGCCTGGTGAGAGATTCGCCAAAAAATTATATATACATATCATATTATTGATAAAATCGCCTTCCATTTTCCTATATACCATGGAGATTCGCCCATTTATTATACATGTAAATTTAGGGGGGGTTCTTAAAATTTTCCCTGGTCACTACTAGACTAAGATGGACAATCTAGATTAGTAGTGACTATCTGTGGGATCTGGCTTGGCATGAGGGCATATCTGCAGAATTTTTTAGCAAGGCAGTGTAGGCAGTAGAGGGGGATTAGTAGTAAAAACTGTGAAATTTCTCCGGGGAGCTGGCAACGGGCTAGAGGAGGCTTGCTTGCAAAAATTGTGCCATTTTTCTAGGGAGATGGCAGTGGGATGCAGGAGTCTGCTGGAAAAAAATGTGCAATTGCTAGGAGGCTAGCATGTCGAAAATTCTTGCGTAGTTTCTAAGTTGATCAAGATGTTGGGCAACATGGTGACTTTTCATGAAAACTACGCAGTTTTCCTAGTGAGGAGCAGGTTGGCTGACTGGGTAAATAGCTAGAAAAACCTCACAATTTTTTGAGGGAGACTGTGACGGACACAGGGTGTCTGTCCAGCATGTCTATGTAGTTTCTTCAGTCAACAAAGGGGGTAGGATTTTCATATTTTACGTAATGTTTTGGGGGAGTGAGTCCTGGTGTCACTGCCTCATCAAACTCTCCAGTTGACCAGCTGGAGACTTGGCTAATGTGCTTGTAGGTAACGTAGATTGAAATGGATTGGTGAGAAACTTCTGTGTTATTCTGGGTGACAGTTAGTCCAGTCGATTCCAGGATTATGTATTGCAGGCTTCCTGGGAGGTAGCCTCAGGATTTGCACAATTCTAGGCAGCAGTACATGATCATTGAGGGTTGAAACTACGCAATGCATCTCAACGAAGGTCTGGGTGTTGAGGGTGAGTCAGTCATTATAATTTTAGCAAAATGACTAAGTGTGTGGGCAGGTGAACTTGTACATACATGACCTTGCGAGCACACACTCAACATGACTCGACAAAAAGACACCTCAAACCATGAAGACAACTTATACTTAGTGTGACTAATCGATGGTGTGAGTAACAAGCGCGACACTTGTGATAGATCATTGAATGACCACGATGATTCTTGCACAACAGTGCATACAACATCGTGTGTGTGTGTGATAGGTGTGTACATGGCGAACACAACTCAAACACAACCTTCAACATCACCAGAACAAGGTCACAAGCATGACATAGAAATCAACATGCAGAAGCTGATAATTGGTTGAACAAGTGAAAAAGAAGTAAGAAATGAATAAGAAACACATAAGATGACTTTTTGCATTTGCACACATGCATGTTACTGAGGACAAGGTGATATGACAATGACAAGCAATCCTACAAACTCAACTAAGAGGTGTACTTTAGAATATTTTCCTTACTTACCACACTTACCATCATGATGATCATGCATCAGATGGAGTTTGCATGTGTGTTGAGGGAAATGTTCCCCTAGGGCTTTTGGGTGGAAACCCTAGCAGACTGAAAATTGTCTATAAAGAGAAACACACATTCACACAGCCGTTACGCTATTGTAAGCTAATTCTATAGTAAGAGGGGCGTACCTTAGGTCCTACGTTCAAGAAGGTCATTTAGGGTCCAAACCCTTCTTCAAGTCCCTTTCGCTCCTTTGTCCTGCAAAAAAACCAATTCTAAAGAACACAGCAATATATGGACAAAGACTTATAAAGAAATCATCTTCATGTTATAAAGGAAGGTAGTTAGTTATGAACTTTAAACAACCATTCACATATGAATTCCAACATGAATATCAGAAACATAAAGAAGACTTATATCAGGAACCAAGACGTGTTTCTTTATTATAGACAAATAGAATGTAAAAAAGGAATATTTTCACCTGAGTAACCTTTCGCAGGCTCCAAGAAAAGCTTCCTTCCGGATCCATCCAGCCTCAAGCCTTTACCATATCTCCTTCCATGACTCACTCCATGATGCCATAACTAGTGGATGAACATCAACACACAAGGAAACAAGGGTTTCCTATACAAATGGGGGAAGTGCAGAAGGCACAAGGGTCTTTAGACCTGGTCAGGGGAAAAATCTCAGTATAAATACTTCTCTCTCTTCTCTCCTCCCTTAGGCCTTCCCTTTGAGGTCTTTTTATACCTCTCCCAAAGTAGTTTTTTAGTTGGGAGTTTGTTGGGAACAGTTGGGCCACGGGCACTAACACGTGATCAGCAGGTAAAACCTGCGATATCCACCCAAAATTAAGGAGTTTTTTATTTTTTTAAGTGTTTTAATACATATACGTGGGTTGGGTATATGCCTACCCACGTATACACACATTTAACTCAGGGCAATGTTGCATATAAGGGATAAAACACTGTTTTTTAAATTTTGGACTAGGTCTGGAAGGAGGGGTTGCCCTAGGCCATGAGTGCAGTATCACAAACCATAATAGTGAGATTTGGAGCTATAAAAATGTGGTCCTCATATTTTCCATTACTCAGTTCATTGGTCCTTCTTCTCAACTCCTTGGAAGTGATTTTGGCATGTCACATTTTCCTGTAGTCACTGAGAGGTAGATATACGCAATTTCAACAGACAATGATTTATGCCAGAATGAGGCCCTGGGAGGCCCATCTACATAGTTTCTACATTCAATAATAACAAGAAAACTTGGACAACACTGCGCAGTTTTGAGGCTCAAAGCACTATTGCAGGACAAGGATCCTAGGAGGACACCTCTACAAAATTTTTGAGTGCAATGTAGTTGTACTGCTTTGTGCATTTTCGGAGAGTAGTGTTGGCTAGTGTCTCTACGGGCTGCGAGGTTTCAAAAACCAAGGGAGGTTGGTGTGTTTGCGTATTGCGAGGTTTTACCAGGAAAGGGAGGAATCTTGGTGGTTGCAGAAGCAAAGTACAGAGTTCAGGGAAGCTAGATGAGGCTAGGTTGCTCAAGAAAATGGATAAGTGTGAAATCGGTGAAACATATGTAAACATGATAGTATTTGGCTGTGATCGTACATAGACACTTAGTGACACAATGTAAACCATCCATAATGCATATGAAATACTTTTCTTGATGCAACAACCTTTATGAAAAGAGTGCGTGAGGTGACTGTGAAACATGTCTATGTGATGACAACCACTCATATGCACATAATTCCCTTGAAGCAAGACAACATTCCCTTTACATGACAAACAACAAGCCCTATGCTTGAAAATGACACATGATGCATAAAGAGAGAGTGTGGAAAACCTTTAGGATTAAGGAGGGGAGCTTAAATAAATCAACTTACCAACAAGTGACCAAGGATGATCAATTGCAGGATCCAAAGTAGGCTCTGAAATTGGCATGCGAGCCAAAATTTTGGAGAGTGTCTGTAGCCTCTACAACACATCCTATACATATCTCTTAAGCAGCGAAACATGGAAAACATAATGGAATTTATTCGATGGTGGAAAATAAAGTATGGGGGCCACTTGTCCAATCCTCTCAAGGATCTCAAAAGGCGCACAATACCAAGGTGTCATCTTGGCACATGACCCAATCCTCAAGGAACTCTTATTGGGCTTGATTCACAAGTACACATGCTCCCCAATCTGAAACTCCTTGAATTCTCTATGTTTATTTTCATAACTCTTCTTCTTGTCCTATGCTTCCTTTAAATTCTTCTCAATAACCTACATATCTTGTTCCATATTAGCCAACATATTCGGTCCAATCAACACCCTATTCACTATATCACTCTAGCTAATAGGAGTATTACAAATTTTCCCATATAGAGCCTAAAATGGACTCATCTTTAAGGATTTTTGATAACCATTGTTATAAGAAAAATCCACCAATGGAAGATACTCCTCACACTTCTTCTGTTGATGCATGGCATATAGCCTCAACATTTCCTTAAGGATCATGTTAACCCTCTTTGTCTATCTATCTGCATGTGGATGATAACTTGTACTTAAAGCTAACTATGTCCTATAGCCTACAAACAATTTCTTCCAAAACTTGGAAGTAAACATGGCATCTATATCAGATATAATCTTCTTGGGAACTCGATGCAACCTCATTATCTCCTCAATGAAGATCTGAGCCACTTCACTAGCTGAATTAGTAGATTTCATTGGAATGAAGTAAGCTACCTTACTTAACTTGTCAACCACAACCATGATAGAATCATGCGACCTTGGTGTCCTAGGAAAACATATAATTAAGTCCATGGAAATGACCTCCCATTTATATTCTGAAATCATAATAGGCGACAATAGACCAACAAGATGCTTGCATTTAAATTTCATTTTGTTGACAATCCAAACACTTTGCAACAAACTCAGCCACCTCTTTCTTTATATTTATCCAATAGTAGAACTTCTTAGCAATTGTCAAAGTCTTCTAATATCCTGGGTAGCTTGAGTATGGCTTGACATGAAACTGTCTCAAAACAAGCTTCTTCAACTTGCTACTAACTGCCAAATAGATCTTGATCTTGAATTTGCCCAAGCCATATGTTATGATGTGATACTCCTCATCCTGATCACCCTCACCCTGCTACTGATACCTCTCATCATGTTGCCCTACCTGTAATATCCACTCTTGTAGATCTATCCCATAAGAGAGCCCAATTGAAATATGATTCACCTACACTCTCCTACTGACAGCATATGCAACCTGATTCTCCTTGCCTTTAATGTATCTGATCTCAAATTCAAGGTCACTAAGAGTAGTTAACCATCTAGCTTGCCTTGCATTTAGTTTGGGTTGGTAAAAAAATACCTTAGTCTGTTGTGATCACTTATGAATATGAACCTCCCACTAAGGATATAATGTCTCCACATCTTCAATGCATGAATGGCCACTACCAACTCAAGATTGTGAGTCAAATAATTCTTGATCTCATGGTGATTTAGTTTCCTTGATTCATAGCAAGCCACATGTCCTTCCTGCATCACAACTCCACCAAGTCTTCCTTACAAGAATATGTGAAAACCACAAAATCCATATGAAGTATGCAATATTCAAAGCATGAGCAATGGTAAGTAATTTCTTCACTCAATCAAAGCTAGTTGCACACTCAGCTATCCATTCAAACTTCTTCCCTTTTCTCTGGAAATATGTGATAGGATAGCCAATCTTGGAGATGTTCTTGATGAACCTCTTTTAATAACCTGTCAGTCCCATGAATGATCTAACCTCATCCACATTCTTCAAATCTAGCCACTCCATGATATCCTTAATATTTTTTGAATCCATTGTTATCGCTTCCTTGAAAGCAACATGTCCAAAGTAATGAATCCAAAACTAAAATAAATTTCACTTCTTGAGCTTTGCATACAACTTATGTTCTCTCAAAAATATCAACATTTCTGCCAATTTCTTTGCATGCTCCTCCTAATTCTTTGAATATACCAATATATCATCAATAAATATTATCACAAACTTATCTATATAAGGTTGAAACACACTATTGATTAACCACATGAAGGTGGATGGAGCATTGGTAATACCAAAAGGAACCATCACGAACTCATAGTGTCCATACCTTGTACAAAATGCAGTCTTGTATATTTCTTCTTATTTGAAGCACACGTGATGATATCCAGATCCTAGATTAATCTTTGAAAATATTGTTTCTCCCTTCAGTTGATCAAAAAAATCATCACTCTAATGTCATGGGTACCTATTCTTGATAGTCACCTTGTTCAACTACATGCAATCAATACAAAATATGAGAGTACCATCCTTCTTATTTACAAACAAAACTAGTGCACCCCAAGGAGACATAGTTGGCCTTATGTATCCCTTATCAAGCATCTCTTTAAGATACAACTTCAATTCCACCAACTACAGAGTGCTCATCATGTATGATGCCTTAGATGATAATGTTGCTCTTGATACCAACTCAATAGAGAAATCTACCGCTCTATGAGGAGGAAACTCTGGAGTCTTTGCAGGAAACAAATCCTGAAACTATTGCAAGATAGGATTCTTTCTCAAGATTTCATCATCATCAACATCCTTCCCTTCACCACTAGAAATGTGAACTGCAAACAATACACATTGTTTCCTGCAGTTTCACTTAGATTGCATAGTTGTAACCATTCTTAGGCATCTTATTTCCCCACAAGAATCTATTTTCTCCATCATCATCTAGGCAGTTAATGGCCTTCTCATAGAAATATATATTAGTCTTGTGACTAAACATTCATTCCATGCAAAAATCACGTTATATGAACCCAAAGGAAGCACGTTTAGATGTGATAATGTAGGCATACCATTAAGCTCAAATTCACAATACTTCACCTAGTGATGAACTCTTCTCTTGGCTCTTGTATCCAGCTACACCAACCAAGATTATGCATGCACTTATTTATTTTAATGACATTGATCCACCAGGTCAAGACTAACATAGCTATAATTAGATACAAGATCAATCAAAATGGAAATAACTTGATTATGAAACTTACCTTCCATCTCAATAATTAATGCCTAATGGTCTACCTGCCAGTTATCAAGTGCTGCATAAATATGTGGAATGCTCTAACGAGCATACCCAACTATTTACACCTTTTGAGCACTATAGATATATGTCCTACAACCCTAGTATAATGGATTATCCTTCTTGCAATGGTATTTACCAAAAATCCATCACTTGAACATTTCCTTGCCAATGCCTCTATTCTACAGCTTTCTAGGATGAGATCCATGTCCTTTCTTAGCTACATTAAACTTCTTATGAAGAGCCACATTTTCCTTGTCACCTACATCCTGAGATCTTCCTCTCTTCTTGGGCCATTTTCCTTTAGTATTCTCATTACCTTTCGATTCATGCTTGAACTCAGGCTTACACTTTTATTGCTCATAATAATGCTATAACTTCCTAATGGCTTCCTCCAATGACTTGAGCTCATGAAACTCAATCTAGTCTTTAAATGATAATGGAAATCCATTGATGAACCATTGGATCTTCCCTTTCTCATCCTTGAGATAAGGCACATGCCACAACAACTCTATAATCTAGTTGTATACTCTTCATTTGTCATAGAATCCATCCCAAGCTCATAAAAATCCTTTGCCTTTCCATTATAATAGCTCTCAGATAGATACTTCTTCCTGAAGATTCTTTCAAACTCATCCCAATTCATATTATCTTCTATTAATCCTTTGACATTATTAATATATTCACACCATATATCCGATTTTCACTTGAGAATGAAGGTGGTTATCTTATCTTTCATCTTCTCTGAGTAATCATTCAATGAAAAAATTTTGCATTCCAAGTAGTTATTCATTTTCATCTTTTGATTTCTTCATTTCCCCATAAAAGGTATGAGGCTTATCTTTCTTGAATTCTTATGGAAAATAATCACTCCTCTTATGTTGTTGGTGGTAATGGTGATGATGTCTACTGGAAGGAGAGCTAGAATAAAACCCATGTGTACTAGTCCTCTTGTTAGGTGTATCCAAGAGTTTTCCATTGTTCACTATATCATCCCTATCCAACCTATTTCTCCTCTGAGACTTGCTACCATCTTCCCCATTAGTTTTCTTCTCCTACTTATATCTATGACTGATCCCCAATTGTCTCAGATTTTGTAATTCTGCAAGGCTTTGAAGAATCATTGCATTGACTTCAACTTGCTTTTCTTAATCCTTTGCAAGTATTTCTCGTGCCTTATTCAACATGTTAGTGTGTGATTTACAACTTCTAATCTCTTCCCTTAGACTCCTCAATTTATCTGCTAGATTAGGAGAATATTCCTCTCCTTGTTGCTCAACTTACTTCTATTATTCCATTGATTTCATCTTTTGGCCTTTTATTTCTTGTAGACATAACATGTTAGATAAACGAAATAGAAGACATAATCATAATCATACCTCAATGTATCCAAGAAGCGCGGTCAGTTTGATAAGGCAGCAAATTCCGTGTTTACCACCTCTACCCACACCACCACCCACTTCACCCCCTTCACCTCCATCTCCACCCACTCCACCTCTGCCACCTCCACAGTTCAATATGGCAAGCGCAATCAAACTACCAGTATTCATAGGAATAGGGAATGAAGATCTAGACCAATTCTGGTTTGTATTAAGAGTAGTATGGGAAGCACAGGGTGTTGTGGATGATAATATCAAAAAGGCTAAGCTGGTGAGTGCATTACAGGATCACGCATTAATGTGGTATATCAAGCATTCTAATGACTACCCGAACACAGGAATTACAAAGATCCAGAATGTGTTGAACAGGGAATTTAGCAGGCCAAAATCAGAGACGCAGTCAATCATCGGGTTTAGAGAGATTGCGATGCTCCTAGGCGAGACCCCCTAGGATCTAGACCAAAGGCTGAAAAGTATGATATTTGAAGCCAATATGACATTAACCAATGCACAACATTGCACATGGTTTGTGGCCTCACTTACACCACACTTAAGCATGGCGTTGTCATAGCAAAAACCTTCCACCTAGGCTGAAGCATAGGAGATGGCAATGAGGTTGCATGAGACCCCTATACAAGACCCTGGATTGGGAGTCCAAAATATTCTTGTGCAGCCACAGAATCTGTGTCTGGAAATGTAGAGTTTGAAATAGCATAGGGCACCTCGGCCAGAGGCGCGCGAGGAAGTATGGTGCATAAAATGTAGGGGCCAGGGCCATGACAAAGATCACTGTCCAGTATTCGCGAACTAATTGACAAGAGGTGGGCCAATTCCATTAAGACCAAAGGCACAGGTGGGGTCGAGCGCGGCATCTGCATTATGGTGCATAATCTACCAGATAGGAGGGAAACATACCATGGATAATTGTCATCTATTGCAGAAGTATATGCAAACGTCCTAGCAGTTGTTTTATAATTTATGTAGGTCGGTAGGCCATGACTAATGCACCAGCCAAAGCTATGAACTAATGATGGATAGGACTCCTACCTACACGGTGTAGGCCAAAACACGAGCCCTCAACCCAAATGTAGAGATGGCATGCGCTAGGTTTTAGGGGTGTGTTGTGCTATACAACAACCCCCCATTTCAAAAAAAAAATCTTACTTTAGAAAATTATAATTTGAAATGGGTCCCTTTTAGATTAAATTGGTATTAATCCACCACTCTTCTAAAGGTTCAGAAATAATCAAAACATTTTAAAATCTTTTGAAATAAGTGGTCTTAAAATAAAATTAATAATTCTTTATTATTGCGATAAAGCGATCGCGAGATCGCATATCGCAACAACAAAGGATACATAACCATGACCCATTGATTTTCCCTGATGCGATAAAAACAAAATAGCCAATGGGTATCGGGATAACAAATAACAAAAGGCCCCTACCCTTTGCCCCGATGCAATATATCAATCGGCGATCCGGGAACGCGACACAAACATAACAAACTCTCCTCATTCAAACTCCCGATGCGAGTCAAGCGATATCGCTATCGGCGATCGGGGATTCCATAAGAATCAAATGAAATTACCCAAGCCTTCCTCTGATTTCCGATTGCGATGAGCCCAAAGCGCGACTTTCGAAAAGGATCAATATGATTTCGCTATATTATATATTAATTATCATTGAAAGCCTTTTCTCTTCCCGATAGAGATTCGCTCACGTCCAACTGCCAAAAAATCAAATCCACGCTTGAACCATTATTCGGCAAATAAAGGATATAATAAGCAATTAAGTGATTGACAAGTTTTAACAGCCAATTAATGAGCACTCATGACTAAATCCTTTCAGAGATTGCATCTGCGAGAGCCTTATGATAAATCATCCATTTCCCATTGATTGACACAATTTCCTCATATTTGGTTTTCGTCATCTATTCTCTGCATTACGTTTATTTTTCTCTTGCATGGAGTTTTTTTCGCAGTAACGATGGGAAAGAAATCTAAGAAGTCTGGAACGCCTTCGGCTCCTATGATAACAGGGCAGCATGCCACCGATCCGGGACCAAGCAAGAAGGGATTAATCTCAGATACCACATGTCTCGGCCTTGGAAGCACTACTTGGCAAAGTATTTACAACTTGGTAGAAGCCGAGGACCCTCAACAAACATCAGTACAAGCTTCAGCAGGTTCAAGCCGAAAATCTGATGCTACTTTAAAGGATTTGGCTGATTCCTACCTGCATAGGATAGCAGCTCAAGAAAAAATTCTTCCATATACGGATGTGGTGAGATGGGCAATCGAGGAAATTCCAATTACGGACAGAACATTCTGCACTGTCGATGGAAGAGTATTTGGTTCATTTGAGCCCAATGATTTCAGACAAATGTACCACTTTCTCGAGCCAGAGAAGAAATACAATAAAGCATTTCTGGAAAAGTTTCAAGATGAGAATGAGATTGAGTCAGTGCCCATACGAGAATGGAGACAGAACCCGGTGAAACACAAACATGAGTCTTCGGGTAAGTACTCCGTCGACTCCTTATGCTCTCCTTATTGTTATGCTAGAGTCATGATGTGTTGATTATGGGGATTGCATGATTCTTCCAAGTTTTCCATAGAGATGGTTCCGTTGATGGAAGCGGCATGTAATAGTGAGATGATGGATTGGGGGACTATATTATCGGATAAATTGGCTACGGCTATTCTTGAGTTCAGAAACAAATCCCGTGTTACTGATAGGTTCATCCCTCCATTTTATTTTAGTGCCTACATTCTGGATAGCCTTTGTTTCAATTCTGAGTTTCCTGTATTAGGGTGGAGATGGACTCCACAGGACCCTATGCCTATTCATGTCTACCACCAGAAATTATGGAAAGCCCATTATAAACACCATTTATACCAAGTCTGCAATGGATTTATGCTACCTCTTTACTATGCAATTTTTGATAAACTTGCCGCTAAGATCTCCTCTCAGGCTGAGATTGACTTGACAGCCCTAGGAACCTGGTTCGGAGAAGAAAAATTCACCTATGTAAGAGTTTTTGGCAGTCAGGCCAGACCGCATGTCCTCCCCTTGTACATACCAGACAAGCTATTAGCTCGCGAAACAACATATCAGCTTACAATTGCATCAGCCATGAAAACTCTCAGAAATTCAAAGAAGAAAGTTTGGCCTCCTTTTCCTCTTAGGTGTGGCGTCTATACTTTGCATTATTATAAACATGCAGAGAAAGAGGTAGAAAAAATGAACATCCTGACTCTCGCCACTCTGCCTAATAGACGTTTTGACCCGAAGAAAGTCATCTACAATGTCCTGGCTCAAGCCAAGCTCACTAAATTTGAGCACAAGGAAGATGAGTTGGATGACCTATTCCCCTCCGCCGATTCAATCTTCCAGGTACAACAGCTAGCCAGGATGAGATATCGCGACGATGGGTTGGTAGAATTTAACAAACTTAGAGAACATAGGTTGCAAACTCTGCCTCTAGATTTGTTAGATACTACCCCAACGATTCAGTCAAGCGAGCCTGAGCAGCAGCTTACTAATGAACCTCCTGCTACATCCGCAATCTATGAAGAAGTCCAGAGAAGAGAGCAGGAGGAACTCCGAAGAATAGAACAGGAAGAGGCACAGAAAAAAGAACAAGAGGAGGCAGAAAAGAAGCAACATGAGAGAATAAGGGAAGAAGAACAGAAAAGGCAGCAGGAGCAGAGCAGCAAAGAAATAAATGTGGATACTCAAGTGGATCCAAGATTGCTTGAAGAATGGCAACAATTCAATACAATTATAGGCAATCTTGAGACCTCAACGGACGTCGAAACATCCAAAGCTGCCGATACACAAGATACAGCATCACAGGAGGTTCCAAACAAAGGAACCAATGGTCCACCCTCAAGTACAGTAGTAGAAATAATTCCAAATAACCCCTCCGATCAAATTGTTTTGCAAGTAGAGGACGTTCCTCCACTAGATGTTTTCTATAGCCTGAAACATAGGGCTGTGATAAAACGACAGCGGAAGAGAAGAAGGATTGATCAACCTTCTATGTTCCCTGAACAAACAATAACAACAAATCTGGTATGGAGAGAAGAATTTGACCCCTCCGATGACCTAACCAAGTTATCTCAGTATGTCGGTGCCTATTCGACAGCCACCATGGATAAGGCATCGGAGGTAAGCAATTTATTGAAGGAAATGGATCAAGCGATTGCTTCATTGCAAGCGCAGCTATCGGAAGAGAAGCAAAAGTCAGAACAGCTACAACAACAACTGTCCACACAACAACAATTAAACAACTAGCTAATAAAACAGTTGCATGAAGAGAAGCAGAGGATTGATTCGGGAGCAATTCAGAAATAGAAAGAACTATCCGAGGCATTATCAAAGTTGAAGGCGATGAATGAACAGATGGCAAAGACAAAAGATGAGCAAATTTCTCAATTATCAGCTCAAGTAGAAAGGTTCAAGAGTCTTCCCCAGCCGGCCGAGTTCAGAGCAGAGGCAATGCAAATTAACAAGGCATTAATAACACAAATAATGTTGTTATGTCATGAAATCACCCAAGTTGAACCTTTATGCGACATAACATCATCTATAATAGATAAGTCAGTGGATTCCAGGCAGGATTTGGAGCAAGCCAAAGACACTTCGACAGATTTTCTTACATGGCAGGACTCTAATGAGGGAAAGGCAGCAAACTTGCCCAAAATCCTAGAATCCCATAAGGAAATCCTATTCACAGAATGGCAGTCCCAATTAATGAAAGCAGAGAGAGCTGATTCCCAATGCAAGTTATCTCCGAGCAATTTAATTGACTTGATCAATAACACTCTCTATTTATCTAACATGATATCTCAATGTACACCAGGTAAACTATTATCGGCCAAGACATTGGAGCAGTCATGTAACCAAGAACTTGAAAAGAATGGGAGATTAATCTCAGGGATTAAATGTTTAACTTGGGACACCTATTGGTTGTTCCTAGTAAAACCATACAGTCAGAGAGCCGCCCTCAAATGCCTGACGGATGCAATTGGGTGTATCATTCCCGATATACATGATGCCACCTATGCTGCTCAAATCAATTCTCGACTCAGCCGCCCTCAAGAAGTGGAGCCAATGCTGGCAATATGCCAACTCAGGACAAAGGGCAAGCAGCCAGAAGAATGAATCATCACTGCTAATTTCCAGATCACTATGGGGGAAATATTTTAAGATCGGATTATACCAATTTAGTAGCATTTTAATTTTGTAGTCTATTAGCTTAGTTTAGTATTTATAGACCCTTTCATGCATTTAGAAAGGGTCGTAAGTTTTTGTATATGACTTAAGCCTGAAGTTGCACTACTGTACTTCAGGAATATTCTTTTATGAAGACTAGACCAATCTTTCCAAATTTCGATAATGAAGCTTTGATATGAATGTGCACTATTGCCTTTATTTTAAAGTATTTCTGAATCAGAGGAAGGAATTCAAAATGCGATTGGCGTAGGGAATAATTCGCAGTGCATATGGTACTATTATCTATGTCTGAATTTATTCCTTTTATGTGAATTGTTGTTTGGTCATTTATGCTATTATTGAATATATGAATGTGTTTTAACAAGTAAACTTTGTGCTTTCCACTATTGGATGTTTACAGTTTTCTATTCTTTCAATCATGCATGTATCGATAATATAAAAGAGAAGTGTAATATCGCTTTATCAATTACTTCGTTCAACTATTTGAACGAAGCAATTATCATTTAAATGAATGTCTTTGTTTATTGCATAGTGTCATCTATATGCCTATCAGCAAACATAGATTATTAAACATTGCACTTAAAGAATAGAAGCTTCCCGGGATAAAATAGTCATTTATGTTTTTCATTTATAGAATAAGTCTTCCATTTATTATCACTTGTTAGAAAACCAATCATTCATTGACCCCCTTTCTATTCACTATTGGGAAACTAGTCCTGTTATATCCAGTCGGAGCCACCATCCCAAACGAAAAAGGAGATGTATTAAGGTCCGGACCGGGTGGTTATCCCCTGATGTTGATGTAACGATTTTCGGGGCATCAACATTTCTGGCGCTAGAAGGAGGGCATCCACTATGAATGGTGAGTAAGTCAAAACCTACAGACCATTCACAGAGTAAATCACCCTCCAGCTCTCCTTGGACCTCTCGTTTGCACTCTGAAATACCAGTATCCAAACGAGAAGAGGAAGGATCAACTACTACTGCTCAACCCCATCATACTCCAGACCATTTAAGCTCAGATTCCCCTGAAGTTCAGTATATCATCCAGAAACTTCAAGGCTTCTCTATTTCACCTCCTAGATCTGAAGTATCACAAGGCAGTCAAACTTCGCAATTCCGCATACCTCATCATCTTACCAGACTTCAAAGCGAAAATAATTTCATAAAGTGGAACATTAGCTGAGGAACACATAAATAATTTCATGTTTTTAGTTAATCTGAAAGGAGTAACAGAAGAAGATGTTGTAGTTAGATTGTTCCCCTACACATTACAAGGATCAGCAGGGTCTTGGTATTTTTCCTTGTCCTCTGGATCCATCACCAGTTGGAATATCTTTCAGGAACAGTTTCTTACCAAATACGGCGATGATAGATCCTTGGCTACACTCATTAATGACCTTTCCAATCTAAGGATCGAACCAAGAGAACCAATTAAGGAGTTTAACTCCCGATTTAACAAACTCTTGAACAAAATCCCTACCGATGATAAGCCAAGTGAACAAATTAGAAGCGAGTGGTACATTACAGCTTTACCCTCAAATATAGCCATTTTTGTAGATAGGGATAAAAAACCTACATTGGCTGAAAACATGAAAGAAGCCCTCGCTGTCGAAAAACGTGTAATCGCTTTGGAAAAGAAAG
>APFE031361940.1:4859-17657 GCA_000404065.3 Pinus taeda | reverse complement strand
GGTTACAAGGGAGTCCAACAGACGTGACCACCTCTTGTATTTCTTGCGTGCATGCCTCCCCAAATCCGCAGGTTTATGCGCTTAATGACAAATCCCTTGGTTTAAAGACGTCGGAACACGTCTCTAGCCAAAAAAAAAATTGCTAAAATTTGGAGATCCCACCGAGCCCTGGAAAGTGCTCTGATACCACTTGTTATGCTTCTTAACCTGCAAAGTAATACCGAACAGAGAATATACGAAGAAAGATACCCAGAACACAGAATATGCGAAGAAAATATACCCAGAACACAGAACAACAATGATTTTATTACTCAGAGAGAAATGTTCACAGGCCTCTTCGAGGGGGCAACCTCCAATAGAGCAGAGCTTGATTACAAAACAAGACATGATACTCTTCGCAGGGAGTCTCTATCCTTTATATATGACTCATACATGCAATGCCACAGGCCAATACCGTGGGTTTTATTAATACCGTCTATCTAATACTACCACCCATTTACCCTCTATCTAATACTACTGCCCATTTGCAACTAACTGTGGTCCCATCATTAATTGCGGGTTAACCACTTACAAATATTAATATGGGCTTTATTGACTCTTGACTATGACGTGATCCCATGACATAAATAAGGGGGTTAGGGTGGGACCCTAACACTACACGTAGTAGTACCACTGGACCCAGCCAAGGGAGCACGATACACTGAACCGATGTGTGATGCCGATAGTGATGACAATCTCAATTGTATCTATTACATAACTGTACAAGGAGAATATTAGGTGAATCTGACTATAGATGGAAGGATTTTGTGGGAGTGCAAAAGCTCCTGCACTTTGGATTCAAATGAAGAAATAGAGCGATGGCAGAATCGACTACACGAAGTAACAACACTGAACTACAACATGATGATCAGATCATTGTGTTGCGTAAAAACAGAGGCAAGGGAGCTGTCAACATATGATGGATTGTCAGTAGTGGATGAATTTTTGAGCAAATTCGAAAATGCAGTACCAGAGCAACAGCTGATCGATGTGCTAAAGTGGGCACTGCGCACAACACCCACATGATGGTGGGGTACGCATCAAGGAACTTTTGAAGACTGGCGCAGATGTAGAAGGATGATGTACCTACATTTTGGAAAACCCCAACTTCAAACAAAAACCAATTGGTTGGACAGAACAAATTTAGCGCCCACCTCTCCCAAGGGGTACAGGCATATAACGTATAGCCTACACAAGCGCATATCCTAGAAAATCGGAACAAACCACAATAGCAGGAAGGGAGACACGCGTTACCAATTCTCCACGACGAGGCATTCAATAGGGTGCGTGGATTACTGAACAAGGTTTACCAAATGAAAAAAATTGATTGGGACCTGTGCGTACTAGCGGTTCGATGGGCTTATAGGACCATGTGTAAAAAATTGAGCACAGAGATGATTCCAATGGTGTGAACCAGAGTAGAACCCAAGATTTCTAAAGGGAATACCAAGAAGAATCCATATATACTAGCTCCTGCAGTTATGGTAGTGCATGAAAACCAAGATGAAGGAATCACAGAGCTACATGAGGATGACCATATAAGGATTCGGGAAGCCATTCAATGAGGGAACCTTAGACTTCGCGAACTCGAAGAAGATCGGATATGATTAAGGAAGAAAAGCATGTTGATGGATGCTGAGATCAAAAGACTGGAAAACAGGGTCACGCAAGCATGTCTCGTCGATAAACCAAGGATGACAAGGCAAGATACGGATGATCATACCACTGCACTGGAAGAGTGTCGTCGAGAATTTATGATTCTGTTACCATGGATGAGACGACACCTTACCTAATGTAGTAACAAGGGAAGCGCACCACATAAGATAAAGCATGTAGCGCCAGTTGTTGCAAGGGCAAGTGGGGAGTGTCCACACGCTATGTAGAAGGCAAGTTGTAGTCTCATACAAGTGGGGCGACCACGTGACTAACCATAGGGAGCACAGTCTCAACACTCCAGAAAGTTGAAAGAGAGCACTGGACTATAAATGAGTCTGTTTGGGAACCGCGTGGTGAGAGAGATGCGTGCAAAATCAGCATGGTACAAGGTTCGCGTCCATGCACAGAGGGCTACGCTACTGTGTGGGTAGGCTAGGAAGTAACCGTTGACATCACTATTCATGATGAGATGTCCAATTTAAGGCAAAAGCGAGCAAGCGGCTGGTAATTAAGACATGAATTAAGAGCTAGATTCGGGACGATCTATTGCCAAGGATGCATTAATGACTCACAAATGGGGGGAACGGTCAAACTCAAATTCAAAAGATGCTATATAACTCCAAGAACTAACCACGAGACAACACTTGGTTGTTTGAGATTTGAGCAGTTGCAGAGTATTGAGCATCGAGCAACCTTACCATATTTGAGTACGCGAAAAATCATATCCCATGCAGACACAATGACTGCTACCAAGCGAGGTGTGAAATTTGCTAAAGATACTACTGAGGAGCTCGAAGATGCGGCAATTGTGCTAGAAGTTCCAAAGTCACTGTGGAGGTCACAGCCGAAGAAAGATAAATAGACTATGGGACCAATCTGCGTGTCCCCAAGAAACCCGTTGTTCGGGAAGATATCAAGGGAAAAGAAAGGCAAAGTCGTCACCACTGAATCGGATGAAGAGGAGGAGGACTTACAGACCCTAATTGATCAAATAGAGGTGCAAGATGACATGGAGGAGGAAGTCCCACCAATTCCTTCTGTAGTGAATTTACCCATGTACGTCCCTCTATGGAAAGGGAAAGTTAGGGCAGCCAAAGACCTGGAGGCCATGAAGAGTGTGCTCCAGACCCCGCTCCTCCTTGACAAAATTGCTTTTGAAGGTCCACCCCTAGGCCAGGTGCCTACCCTGAAATTCAAAGATTGGGACCTCGCAGACAGCGAGAAGTTCCCACACCTGGCGATGGAAAACTTGATGAAACAGAAGTTGGCAATGGAAAACTTGATGAAACAGAAGTTGGAGGAGCCGTGAAAATGGTTGCGGTGTGGAGAAGGTTGGGTTACTTCATCTACGATGGATACCCCACTTTCACCACGCGCCCATCACCATTTTCATCATCAGGCAGCTGCTATGCCTAGTGCATGACGGGTATCTATGGCTGGAGGAGCCTATTCCCATCATGGCAGAGCTTATTCAAAGGATTTCTCAGCTTCCCTGTAAGGGAAGGGACCCCGCAAAGATAGCTAGTAAAAGCAGTGATTTGGCTCTCGCAGAAGCCATGAAAACTAAATACAAGCTAGAAAATAAGAAACACGATTATGCAATTGCAAGTATCAAGGAAAAAGGTGTGCGCGTAGCCACCCAACTCCTGGCTGACAAGTTAATGCGGAAGTATTGCACCGATGAAGTACCAGTGCCTTTGGTTGCACTGGCCGAATAGTGCATGGAGGGGATCCAGTTCAACTAGGTTGAGTTCCTCTGTAAAGAATTTTTGACAAACTACAAGGAGGCCCAAGAGCAAGGTAAGACCTTTCACTACACGTGGTTGCTCTTATCCATCTTGTTGGTAGTGGGCGAACTACCCCAAGATAGCCAGTTCCCACCCATTGACCAGGATCTACGTGAGGCCGTGAAGTACGCTTCGCTCTAGACCACTAAGGACACGCAGCGGATTCATGCAATCAAGGTTTTTTGGGTGTTGATGGAGGTGAGCATCCGGATGTGGATCAATAGAAGACCACAGTTGTCTCCCATAGTGTACATCACTCCGTAGAGCTTTGAAGAGTTTAAAGTGGACATGCATAACATTTATGTCTAGGCACAGAAGCATCCAGCAAAGGAATTGACAAATCTCCCAGTCATTGCTATGGATGATGCCCTCTTCATAGCATTAGAAACATGGCCCTCAGGGAGGCATGCCCCAGACTTGGCAGAAATGGAAAGGGCTGCAGCTCAACAGAGGAAGAAGGATACCAAAATACACATCACACAGTTGGCCTAAAAGAGGCACCAGGAAAAAACAGCAAACAGAGCAGCCACACAACAGAAGTCGGCCAATGAAGCAGCAGCAACGCAGACAGCAGAAACAACCATAGCGCCAACAGAAGAAGCCAAGGAGGGCCATGACATGTCCACAGGGCAAGGGGCTGAGGACAAGAACTAACCGAAGAGCACGCAGACCTAGAAACCACCTCACAATAGTTGAAACAGCCGCACGTCCCTAAGAGACCGATTCCTAGAAAGAGGGTTAAGGCATCGAAGACGTCCATTGACCTGATCATGCTTACAGAAGGTGATATTTTTGACATCAGTGAAATGGTTGACGATGTCACTAAGGACGCGCTCTAAGAGGTGATGATGGAGAAGAACACTGTGTTGGGGGTGCTAAGAGCACAGGTACAGGAACTACAGGTGCAACCCCCATAGACAGGAATGATGGCCCCATATGTCACCGCAGGTACATTAGAGGCAGAACAGACCTTACGCGCCCAAATGACAACAACTTTGTATTCCCCGAGGGCACATTAACCACAACAAAAAAAGCTGACTGAGCTATGGTGTGCAAGATTAAGGGACTAAGCTTAGATTTGGTTGCCCTTCTGCGAGAAACCCTATATCAATTGTAGGATGGGGTCACAGTCAAGCTTCGCGCTAGAGAAGGCCACATGCTATGGGTATTTAGCAAACAAAATATCAATAAGGAACAGCTCAGCCGGCAGCGTGATGAACTAGTTGCGCAAACTCAAGAACTGGAGTAGGTAGTAGACAATGCATGTAGAAATGTCTCGGAATTGGTCGTCTCAGAAAATCTACCAATAGCAGAGCAAATCCACCGATTGACAACTAGATTCCGCAAGGCAAAGGAGGAAGAAACGAAGGTACAACTCAAACTCAATCTTGAGATTGCCAAACTGTGATTAAAGGCGCAGTCCTCTACGCCCCCAAAAATCAGGGAATAGCACACTGGCGTGATTCAGAAAGGGCTGGAGGAAATAGGACAAGCAGTACAAAACTACACCAATATGTTGGAAGAATCCATCGCGGTCCTCACTTCATTACAGGAGGACCCCAACATACAGTGCCTAGAAATGGAGGCATGGGAGCTTCAAGTATAGTATGACAATGTGCACGGAACAACGCAAACAGTTGTCTTGACCCAGCGGCTTGCGAAGTTATAGTAGGCAAAGGCATTGAAGGAATAGGTGGATGCCGCGCAGTAGAAAGAGTGATGGGATGAGATCTTGGGGTAAGCCCAAAATCCCAATTCCATTAAAAACTCAAACCTGGGCCTGTGGTTATGGCCCACAAGCCTAAACGGAAGCGTTTTAAACTTTAAACTTTTTCATTTTCAAGCTGTGGATATCTTTAAATATCGATCATTCCCTTAAACCCCATTACAAGCATGCAATATAGGTCTAAAATCTCACAACCACAAGGTAATACAATACATAGTAATATATGAATTTTTTTGATGTGCGGCCCTAAAATAGGCCAAAGGGTTTCACACTTCCTCTTGCCTTCATGAGGTTCTTGCTCCGCTTCGCGCATCTTAGTCTCCAAGTCTCTGAGAGTGGGCTTGATGAGTTCCCATCCATTCGAATACTTGACGCAGTTAGTTCGAACCTTCGGCATCGCAAATACAAAAAAAAAAATTACCCAACCCTGAGAGCTTCTGATTCCCTTGCCGCCCTCGAAAGACCTCGAATGAACTCGCAGATAATTTCCAGCACCAAGAGCTTGCGATTTCGTTTGAGGGCGAGAGCTTAGCCTTCCATCCTTGTTGCCGTCAAATTGGAGAAATTTATTTTTTTTCCTTCTCGCTTCTTGTCCCTCTAGTCATCTTTGAATCCAAATTAAAATTATCAAGTATCAGACGTATAACAGGACAAGCTCAGCCATGTTTCATTCACAACACCATGAATCCGAGCGCCCGCAACACCATTTTTATTTACAGAGCACAAGTTTTGACTCATTTATAAAACACATAGGCGTATATAATTAACACAGAACATGAACACACTTTTATATATTTACAAAACATTTACAAAATTAAGGCGTTCCAGCCTTAAAATGAGCTCACACTCAACTACATCTTGCCACTCACAAATTACCTCCCAGAACAGATATATATCACATCCTATCACATTACATTTATATAAGAATTTTAGGAAGGATCAATCCTATCCTCTCCTGATTTTCTCCACAAAAGCTTCATGCATGCATGCTTTAAATCTGCTTTAAATCTTCTTTATCCTCTTTAAATCTATTTTTCTGCTTTAAATCGGCTTTAATTCTGTTTTTCTTCCATGGCTTGCGTTCGCTTGCTTTGGTGCTGGTTTCTCCTGCATCAAAGAGGTAGTCCTTAAAGTGCACATCCAACATTGGATTGATGAGGCCTTCCTCATCACTGCAGACATCAAAGGAAAACTCACACAGATGAAGGAAATGCATGCGTTAAGACAGGGAATTTCCCCTCACAGTGAGACTTCGACTGAGAGAGTGGAGCAGATCTAGCAAACTGCAGATCAGTGCACTGCGAACCTCAGGGAAGTGAAGGAACGGTTGGAGGGGCTCCATGCCAAGATTTCCGCACCAGCAGAGTGACTCAAGACAAGTCATGATGATTGTGTTGGGGGCCTATTGGGCATGGAATCCACCACAGCAGGTTTTGGGGCTCAAAGCCCAAGTTTTTGTCAAAGATGGTGTAGAACTTCGTGAATTGCAGGTGTAGAGCGCGAAGTGAACAATTGAGTCATAGGGTTGTCTGCCCTAAGCATTATATTGTAAATTAGTGTAAATTCAGCCTACCCACAATCCGTAGACCATGGGATTGTATAAATAGAGCGAGGCTCTAAGTTGTAAAGTCAGTTGATAATAAGAAGAGTAGCAAAGGAATGGTTCAAGCTTAGAGTAGAAGTCTAAGTGTCTTGCGTTGTAGTAGTAGGAAGAGGCTCTGCAGTTGAGTGCGCAGAGGCCGAGTAGAGTCCACAACTAAGTGCGTGGACCCCTGCAGTTGAGTGTGTAGGGCGGAGTTGAGTCTGTATTCGAGACAGAAAGCTAATAAAGAGAAGTTGATTCCTAATTCTGTGTAATTTTGTGCTTATCTTCTTTATGTTTATGTTCATTTATGTATTGCACGCACTGATATAAATGTTGGATATGTTGTAATAACCATAAACCTTACACACATAAGCTAAGTAATCGGGTAATAAGTGAGGAACTTGGGTATTATACAGGTTGCGCCGAGAGTAGAGCTGTGTGGAAGCCGCACTGCAGGTTGCGAAGGGATCGCAAGTGTGCGCAACGATAGGTCATACCGCAGACCTCCAGAGTACTGGGATTTGCTTGGCTAAATCACCTCTGAACCAGGGTCAGGCCCCACTAAGCCAACAGTTAGAAAAAATAAGTGGGAGACAGTATAAATGTTGTAAACTCTTGTTGATTGACATAAATCAATGACTTTTTTAACATGACCATGGGAAGAATCTAAAGCAAGATTAGAAAGGGTGGGGAAAAGATGCTAAGACAAGAAATCAACTGGGACTTGGAAAGCGTTTTACATGCTTTATGAAACAAAAAAATAAGAAGAGTGAATTTAATCACTCCCCAATATGGTCACCAAATGATGCTGATGGTCTTGCAATTAATTGTCTTTCTAGCAGTACATCAAAATCTCGAACTTCTTGACAGCTAATGAGAATTAGCAAGAGAATTATCCCAAATTTTATAGCCGCACAAGTAGGGGTTGAATCCACACCAAGAGTGGTGCAACTCAACCCTCTCACTTGTCAAAGGAATTGCAATTGACTAGGAATAATCTTTCAACTCGCAACCCTAATGGACAAAAGAAAAATAAAACGTTAAGTGCCTTAATCCTATGTAAGTAAAATTGACTACAAGATCCTCATATGCAAGAACAATTAAATAAATTGTACCTCCTATTTAAAAACCAAATATTCAAATATCTTAATGATTGGACAAATGAATGAACGAGTCTTTTAAATATTAATTATTTATTGTATGATTTAATTGTTGTTCTATGTGTATTTATATTATGAAATTGAAATCTTAATCAATTATATGGAATATGTGGTTAAGTTGCAGTGGAAATTATTTTTTTTAAACAGCAATTAGACATTTAGAGAATATTATAGTCCATAAATAGTTCTTATATTAAAACTTAAGAAAATTATGTACAGAACATAAAACTGAAATAAACGAAGACTACAAAGTTTAAAACAAACTAAAAGAAAATATCAAATAAAACCTAATATTTACTATAATAATTTACAAATTATTTACAAGGATTGGGGTTAGTGTAAAGAAAGTAAAACAAGGTAAAATGAATAAAATTTACATAACATCGTAACTTAAATAAATATAAATACAGAAACTAAAAGTGCATAAGAAACTAAATAACACATGCACACTGCATGACCATCCAAGGAATTATTTTCATTACACTTCAACATCTAATTACATCTTAATAAGGCTAGCCATATTTCCCATGGTATTCGGCTTTAAATGAACAGCGGTTGTATATGCCCATTGTTGGATTTTGCTAAAGCCAAAATCGAAAGGTGGACATATACAGCCGCCGTTCATTTAAAACCCGATAGCATGAGATTTATTGGCTGCCTCTTGTAATATATGTGTGAAAGAGAAAGTAATACATCGTTAATTTTAAATTAATCAACATCGAATAAGAAGACCATATCCTGCAAAACCGTCACATCATTAATACCAATTTAATAATAACAACAGTGAAAATAATGCAAAATAAAGGATTTATACCTTTGTCTGGTCGTTAACTAATATAACTCTGCATTCGCCTTTTGGGAAGCACTTTCTGAGGCAGGTGGACAGTGTGGATGGCTCTTGGGGAGTCTCCTTGATCATTAGATGGTTGTGAAGTTGTTGTGGTTAAATTGTTTGGAAGTTATTCAACACTTTAAAAATTTGTTTAATTAATCAAATACCATGAGATTTATACATTTTTATCCTCACTTTTACATGAAGTTGATTGGAAAAGGTTGAAGTGCAAAGGTCAAAGGACTGCGTTAAGGAATATTTCTCCCTATTCCACTGCACTGAAATTATCCATCTTCTTGTTTTAATCATTATTCTCCCACACCTTACTCCTCAAAGTTTAGTAAAAGAATTTGAAAGTGACAATTAGCATCTCTCAGATTAACTTCTCTTTTCCACTCACCCAAAAAATGTCAGTAACATCCTCATATTGTTGTGTAATTTCCATTTGATTCCAGAGAAAGTTCATCATTGGATCCATCTCCATATCTCTACCAATTCTAGAGGCTAGTATGAGCCCAGTAATGAGGAACTGTAACATCTCCGATGTGAGGCTAGTATGAGCCCAATAATGAGGAACTGTAACATCTCCGATGTGTAGAGAAGCGTTGGTGTTCCTTGTAACTCCATAGTGGAGGACTCTTTTCACTTTGAAGAAACTCAACAGAAACAAGTTCTTAGTCCTGCAATTAGCATTGCCAGTTCTGACATGACAATGATGACTTTGTGCTTATCAATTCTTCCTATATGAAATCAGCAATATCCAAAGCCTTGGAGACCTTGAAAGACAATTATTGATAATGAGGATCTATCTCAAAAGCGTTTGAAACAACTATGTTGAGATAGAGGCCATGGCGATTGATCTTGTCAGTGATTATATAAACCTTTGGTTATACAATTAGGGCATCCACTGATGATAAATTCACCATTAATGACACTATGATTAACACCCATAGACAACATAGTGCAGTGATAAAATTCATCTTGTTTTCAAAACCGAATTCCATTCCTTCCCCTCACAATTGGCCTTTTGGCATGCCATATGCTTCGGTACTTGTGTTTCCACGAAGAGTATCTTAGAATGATTCCAAGTCACACACTGATGTTAAAAATTCTAACAGTTTGATACCAAAGACTCCAATGAGATCCATCACATAGCGTCTCCATGGCAATTGACATGCCTATCTTTAAAATGTATAGAGTGAAATAATCATGGAGGTTTCTAGCACTGCTCTAGCATACCCCAGTTTTCCATAGCATACCCCAGTTTTCCATAGCATACCTCAGTTTTCTTATGGAAAGGGCTAACGAGCCTGCTATAGGGCATTAAATGTCAGCTTAGCTGCAAACTCGATAGCCATTTAAAACAGACGCGCGCTGTGCTTTCCGAACACGGGCATTAAATGTCCGCTTAGCTGCAAGCTAGATAACCATTTAAAACAGAGACTCGCGGTGTTTTCCGAACACTCCATCCCCACTGAAAACTATATGGCTATTGAGCTTGCAGCTAAGCTGACATTTAATACCCTATAACAAGCTCCTTAGCCCTTGCCATTTTCCTATATTCACAACAAATATGAGAAATGCTATTATAGTCAGGTATTCCATAATGTTTAGAATTCTTATGGGCCTTTCCAGACATAACTTCTTCCAGCTTCCAGATCTCTTGCTTCTATAGCACCAATCATTGTTACCAGAATTGGTTCTTTTTGTAATTGGAATATTAGCAATGACAATTATTCCTAGTTCCTCGTTCTTCATTTCATGACGATTTTTACGATACTTATGAAAATTAGAAGATTCGCCACCATTGTTTGACACACTGGCCAATTCATGCTGGTCGCCCTCTCTTATCAACAATTCCTCCTCATCTCATAAGCATATTTTCATGATGCGAAGTGTACTAAAGGGGATCTTTCAAGATTTAATCACTAAATTTGTTTCTTCTTTGTCCCATATGCTGTTCACAACATCCAAATCAACAACAATACCAACCTTTAGAGTTGGATTCCTCCATAAAATGACGTCGGTAGCTAAGAGCTTGAGAACCAACATAAAATTTCTGCTTGGATTTGGGCTTATGAGAGTGAAGCTTGACACAATAGTTTTTTGTATTCAATATTTGCATGCACCAACGATGCATATATACCTACATTAGGATTTTCGATTGGCGATTGAAACTCGGTACTGTTCATAGTCGATTTATTCTCCACTTTCCAAATTTGCATACAACCTTTGTTACATAGAATCGAACAACATGTTTTTGTATAAATTCTTTTATCAATAATGATATATCCCACATAGATGGTTGGAATGAGCAATGTATTATATATATACGGTTAACTCTCTTCTTTATCGATTCTGAAATTCACTTCTTGGTGATTTGTGGAGATTCGAACTTGATGTCTGGAAGGTCATGGCTAAGAATGGATCTCGACGATAAGAATATATAATATATATTTAAATTAAATGGAATTATATATTAAATTAAGCAGTAGTCTATAAGGCGACTTTTTGAAAGCCTTTCCGGCGGACTTTTCTGGGCAAAATCCGGCAGCAATTCAATATATTCGGCCCGGCATCTGGCCATACACACTAATCCATTATGGGTAAATCATAAATGGGATGATTACATTTTTCAGCTATGTAAATGAATGTTTTGTTTTATGTTTTCTTTATATTTTCTTATTTTTTCTCTCTCCTCGTTTCTTGAATGCGAAACCTCTGAATTCCGTTTCTCGTCTCGTTTTCGTTTCTCGTTTCGTTTCCCGTTTCCCGTTTCTGGTAACATAGCCAATCATTGTCGAATTGTTCTTTTTGTAATTGGAATATTAGCAATGACAATTATTCCTAGTTCCTCGTTCTTCATTTCATGACGATTTTTACGATACTTATGAAAATTAGAAGATTCGCCACCATTGTTTGACACACTGGCCAATTCATGCTGGTCGCCCTCTCTTATCAACAATTCCTCCTCATCTCATAAGCATATTTTCATGATGCGAAGTGTACTAAAGGGGATCTTTCAAGATTTAATCACTAAATTTGTTTCTTCTTTGTCCCATATGCTGTTCACAACATCCAAATCAACAACAATACCAACCTTTAGAGTTGGATTCCTCCATAAAATGACGTCGGTAGCTAAGAGCTTGAGAACCAACATAAAATTTCTGCTTGGATTTGGGCTTATGAGAGTGAAGCTTGACACAATAGTTTTTTGTATTCAATATTTGCATGCACCAACGATGCATATATACCTACATTAGGATTTTCGATTGGCGATTGAAACTCGGTACTGTTCATAGTCGATTTATTCTCCACTTTCCAAATTTGCATACAACCTTTGTTACATAGAATCGAACAACATGTTTTTGTATAAATTCTTTTATCAATAATGATATATCCCACATAGATGGTTGGAATGAGCAATGTATTATATATATACGGTTAACTCTCTTCTTTATCGATTCTGAAATTCACTTCTTGGTGATTTGTGGAGATTCGAACTTGATGTCTGGAAGGTCATGGCTAAGAATGGATCTCGACGATAAGAATATATAATATATATTTAAATTAAATGGAATTATATATTAAATTAAGCAGTAGTCTATAAGGCGACTTTTTGAAAGCCTTTCCGGCGGACTTTTCTGGGCAAAATCCGGCAGCAATTCAAGCCTTTCCGGCGGACTTTTCTGGGCAAAATCCGGCAGCAATTCATTGGCGGACTTTTCTGGGCAAAATCCGGCAGCAATTCATTGGAATCCCAAGTTTGATAGCTATTTTCTGCATAATCAATGGCTCCCAGGGCGCTGAATCCAAATATGCAGTTAAAAAACCATTTTAATTGCTAAAAATCAAGATTTATGCTCATTTCTTCCGCCGGATTCCGTCACCGGAATCTCCAAAAAGTCGCATTATAGACAACTCCTTAAATTAAATGCAATATTGTAACATGAGGAGGATCTCCATGCTAAGAATATATATTAGATTAAATGGAATATTAAGAATACATAATA
>APFE031361937.1:5564-28576 GCA_000404065.3 Pinus taeda | reverse complement strand
TCTAGCATGCCATAATAAACTTGATGGAAGAGTACCTTCTTAATGATGAGTAATATATGAGAAATGTTGTTTATGAGCAGATGTTCCTTGCAGTTTGAGAAGTCTTTCTTCTTCTATTCCCCTCATGACAAATGAGTGATCAGATGATTTTCTCACCTCAAGCTTGCCATCAAACATATGAATGGAGTGACCTTGCTGGCGGATGTGGACCAAGGACAGCAAGTTTCTCTTTAGCTGTGGGAAATATAAAACATGATCAAGAAGAAAGTCTGGGAGACCAGGCAGTTTAAGCCTGATTGTGCCAAGCCCTGATGGCTTGATTTTTGACTGATCTGCAAAGTAAACTACTCCATCAACATTGTCAGTGAAATCTTCAAAAAGTCTTTTCTATGAGTCATGTGACAGGTTGCCCTGAATCAAGCAGCCAATCATTTTTCCAGGAAGCAAGTGAAGTGTAAAACAAATCTTCATTTACTCCAATGTTACATTGTGCCTCAATATAGTGAGCGGATTCAGGTGCTTTACCTTTGTATGTATCATCAGTTTTACCTTTCTGTTGGTTTCTTCTCTGCTCAATTTTGTCCCACGGTAGCTTGCATGTAGAGGCATCATGTGATCCATTTCTTTTGCAGCGTATACAATGTAAATCTGCCTTTTCTCCTTGAGAATGTCTGCCCCCCCGCCTTTGAAGTATCTTCCTCTTCCTCTTTGTCCACCTCTTCCTCTTGTAGAATCTTGAGCATGATATTTTTCTTTATTAGCCATGCATACAGTCTCTTCAGAAGATTCAGGGACTGTCTTCTTTCTAAAGGCTTTTTCTCTTTCAGCAAACTTTTTCACAAGAGAGTCAAAGGTTATATCCTTGAGATTTCCATTTGCTTGCAAAGACTCAAGATAATTGGAGTATGTAGGTCAGTGCCTTGAGAAAATCAATAAGAGATATATCTAGCTCAACTTTAGTGGATTTGATATCATGCACTATAGATTTTATTTCAGATGCAAGAGCAAGAGGGTCATTATTTTGCAGTTCAAGAGTGAAGAGTTTAATCATAAGTTGGACGACTTCAAATGCAGAATGTGAGTCATAGAGCTCTTTCAGCTTTTGTAAAGCTTCAAAGGCAGTTGAACATGTTGAAATGTGACGACTCACCTCCTTATTTACAGACACTACGATTAATGCATACGCTTTGCTGTTCTTGTTTTCCCAGATGGCGAGCTCTTTGTATGATGTAGGCTTTTCTGGGTCACTGTCTCCTTCTTCGACACACACTCCTTTCCACAGCTCATTGAAAATGAGGGTGTGTTGTACCATCCGGAACCAGTCAGGATAGTTCTCCTTGCCAGTGAGAACTATTCCTATCATAGAGATGATTGAATGCATTCTGTAAAAGGTTACTTCTGTTGATATAAAAAACTTTTGCTGATATATTTCTGATGGCGAAAAAAAAAAAAAAATTCTCTTAAAAAACTTTCGCTACTTTAAAAAATTATTTTGATATGAAGAAAAATTCTGCTACATATATCACCATATATATATCTCTGCTTTAAAAATGATTTTGATATGGAGAAAAAAAAATCATTTAAAATTCTGCTACATATATCACCATATATATATCTCTGCTTTAAATCACCATATATAATATATATCTCTGCTTTATATCACCATATATATCACCATATTCAAAATTCTGCTACATGTATCACCGCAAAAAAAATGTTTGAGCACTTCACTGTAATATATATTGTTGTCGGGATAGTGGAGAGGCAAGGTAAAAAAATTATCCTCAATGTATAAATCGAATAATACGGTAGAAGAGGGGTTAAAGTTTTCCCAAAAAACAATTATTCCTCTTTGACATTTGCTCTACGTCGTGACTCCAAAAAAGGCTTCTTTGATCAACACAGATCTAACTTTGCCTCACCTAGAAATTCAGGCGGATTTGGAGATGTCTTCGAAGATTTGCTCTAAGTCGTGACTCCAAAAAAGGCTTCTTTGATCAACATAGATCTGACTTTGCCTCACGTAGAAATTCAGGCGGATTTGGAAATGTCTTCGAAGATTTGTGGCCCAAACAGATGCGACAAATGCGCGAAGGAATGAATGGAGCATCTGCCTGTTTCGCAATAGTTGTTGGGCACCGCACTAACTAAATGATATTGTAAGCGAAATGGAGCACGATACCGTTTTCTACAACTAAGATATTACTTCACAACAGCCTTTCAATGCCAAAATCACGCGCTAGGTCACTGGACAGGTAAACCTTGGAACGCCCAAAATGAAAAAAAATTGAATACCATACGCAGGTTTCAACAAACAACCGTTGGTTTGAAGCCTTGTTCATCATCCGCAATTCTCATACCAGTTTCAATCCACATGCAATTTTCATTGCAGTTTCAATTCAGATACGCAATTCTCATAACTGTTACACGCAATTCTCATTGTAGTTTCAATTCAGATATGCAATTCTCATAACCAGACCTTCGGGCATGTCAAACATTACATACCTTGTCAGGCTTCAGACAGCGCCAGCAGGCTTCACACTTTCAGGCTTCAGGCAGGCAAGTAGGCAGGCATTTTTTTTTCCAGAAATTGGTATGCAGCTTCAGCACAGGCAGGCAGGCGTTTTTCTCAGAAGCCTATCACTCAACAGCGTAGGCAGCGTGCAGGCCAGGCGTTTCACTCAGCATCAGATGTGGGACAGAAGGCAGGCAGGAGTTGCAAGGTTAAAAATAGAACCTGGGACCTGTGCTCTGATACCATGTCAGGCCAGGAGTAACTCCAGGAAAACTAATGCCTTTATTCGTTTAACCATCTATCTAATATATACAAGAATGTGATTGTTCAGTTCATCTTCTCGATGACTGTTCACATTCAGTTCCCCAATCACTGAGGATTAGGTGTCAACACTCTGCCCAGATCTACATATATCCTGTTAAAAGTCTCTCATAAGCAAGTTCCATTGGTGTTGTGTTTTGAATGAATTTCTAGAAGTTTTTGCATGCTTGGTTTGGTCTTCACTCAGTCTTTGTAGTAACATAAAGCTTAGAAGCCTAAGAGACCTTAGATCACCCTAGAATATTTTGTCTTTTTGATAAGTCTGGACGGTTTGTGAGATCTTCCTTTGGTGAGAAATCGATTTTGTTTCTCTTTGCAAAACTTTGAATGAACTTGGTCAAGTTGTGAATTTGATTTGTTATAAAAACATAGCTAGATGTTTTTGCTTGATTTGTCTTACTGAACAAATTAATCCTTAGTTTGCTGAATAACTAAAGGAAAACATCCTCAAAAAACATTTGAAGCTCTTATTTCGATTAGTTTTAAGAAGTTAGATCTCAAGATTAGATTTTTCATAGTTTTGAGTGTGTTTTCTAGAAATTTTAGTTTCTCTTTTGAAAAATTGTTTTTCTAGTTTTGAGTGTCGAAATGAAAAGGGATTTATATCATGAGCATAATTAGTAGCCTCATTTGAGTGTTTTGAAAAAGAAAAAAACAAACAAAAGTTTTTCTTTTCATTTTTATGTTGAAGGAAAGTTTTGTTTTTCAAGAATTGCATTCTCAACTCTTCCTTTAACTAGAGATTCATTGAAAAGGAAAAGAATTGATCATCTTAGGTGCATTTTTTAGCGTTTTGGAGTTGAGTCTTCACACCACAAAGTTTCATCTCCATACCTTTTTACTTAAGAAACAACTAATAAAATTAACGCTTAATTAAAATTCATCTAGCAATATTTTTATTTATACGGCTCTTACTCACCAACATAGTTTAGGCTAGTATCTTGGAGTAGGGAGTAATTGACTCTCCAAGATAGTTAAAACAAACAAGTAGTCAATCTTGCTGTAGGAATAAATCCAATTGTTACATCTATGCTTTGGGAAAGCTCCTCTTAAAGGAGAAGCACGAGATCATATATGAACCAGTGAGGTAATCAATCCTTCCTCATTGGGAACGATAGAAGATATTCACGTATTAAAAACGGTAAACCTTGGATTGACCATTATCGAGGAGCCTGGGTCACTTGTTGGTAAACCTTGGATTATGTCAAGGAGCCTTCAAGGGGATTGATCTTGTTACTCTGCCCTTGCATGCATATCAGATCGTAGACTGTTCCCCCATATATATTTGTTTCCGTTGGTAACCTTAGTGGCTATAATATTTAGGATTCTTCTTGAGGTGACGGTGGAGGGAAGATCCCACTGTACCTGGAACAGATGTCGACTAGACTCAGTTGGACACTCTGGGGGGTTATATTCACTCGAGATGGTTTTGTGGAGAAACTTGTGGCAGTTTGTTTCATTAAGCAGGTTGTCGGGGTAACTATTCCAATCGCCATTCTGTATTGAATTCTGCGAGGTTGGATTTCATCACCAACTAGCGTTTTCGGTATGGAAAAATACTTTTTGTGTGTGGTTTGAACTCTCAGATTGTTAGGTGTGTGATTCAATTGTTTGGTTCTTTAGAGACTTTAGGTGGTTTTCTTGAGATTTTCTTTGTTTTCATGTGAAGTAATTAATTAATTAATCGTGGCTGAATTACCGAGACAATCGCGTAGACTTCGAGGGAAGCCTCCCGAATATACACCGAGTCAACTTGAAGGGCTAAAGGCTCTTGTCACACCTTGTGAAAGTAGAGTTGGGTCACCAGAGACTAGAGAATCATCTTTGGTTACTCATCTTGATTATCATGTTCTAGTAATAGAGTATATTTCTAAACCACTTTCAGTTTCTGAGCTTACTGGTAGTTTTTCTTCCACTGGTGAACTCGTTGAGGAACTTGAAAATTTTGAACCTGAAACTGAACCTGCTACTACTCCATCCTCAAGATTTGCTTCTCCAGTTTCTAGTGCTCCTGGTTCACCCAGGGTAGGAAGTGTCATTACCCAGAATCTTCCGATGGGACTTATTTCTATTGAAGAACTTATTATTCCAGACGAGGATATAACTCCCCTTGAAAATCAACCGACTATAGAACTTAGGGAGCGTGAATATATTTTTACAGTCCTTTTCGAAGTGATGCTTGGTATGTATCTTTGACGAACTTTTTAGAAAATCCATGTCTCGCTGCTTCACTACCTCGTACTCCTTTTCATCCAATGCCCAGAGGTTATTATCCTCCTTTGAATATGTTAAACCGGTCATCCATGTTCTCTCAAAATCTAGAAACATTTTTATATGGCATTCCTTCTGTTCTGTCTGGGTATTAGTCAGTTTCTGGTACTTTTTCAGGAGCGTCTCCTCAACCCATCAAACATGGGGTATCAACTCGTCATAACAGAACTCCACCATTGAGTGTAGAAGAAATTCTTATGATGTCTGGTGCTATTCCAAATCTGCAACCTCAAGGTAGTCAGAATCCACCTGGGAGGCAACCTCAAGGTAATCCATTCTTGCCTGGGGGGCAACCTCAAGGCAGTCAAATTCCACCTGGGGGGCAACCTCAAGGTCAGTACATACCTCAGGGTCAGTACATGCCTCAAGGTCAACCCCAGACTCAATATATGCCTCAAGGTCAACCTCAGACTTAGTATGTGCCTCAAGGTCAACCCCAGTATCAGTACCCACCTCAAGGTTATCAAACTCAAGGTAAGTACCAATCTCAAGGTTTCCAACCACCTTCTGGTCAATCTTTTGTTCAAGGAACTGGAAATTATCAATCCTACACTCCACCTGGTTATGGTCCTCAATATGATGAACCTGTTATGGGCCCTTACCCAGAATGAATATGGTGTGGGATCCATCTCAAACTCAACATATTTTGCAACCCAATGTGTAGTTGTCATCTCGACCTGGACAACCCATGGTTTTTGGTTCAACCCAGCAACCCATCCAGTCTACTATCCAAACCTTTACACCTAGTGTAGTTCATCAGCCCGGGCCTAGTTTGCCTCGAACTCTACCTCAATCGACTGCTGCAACTACTGCAGCTTCTGTTCAATCTACCCCACCTACTTCTAGAGTATCAACAGCTCCAGTTTCTATTGTTCCTGTATCAACTCCTCAAACCTCTGTACCCCAGTCTGGAACTACAATCTAGACTTCAGTTCATATGCCTGTAGGACAACCTGGTCCAAGTACGGTTGTCACAAATCAACCTCAATTTCCTTATCAACCATACCATGGACAGTATCAATACGATTCTGCTGTGCAAACCCCAGTTTATCAGTATCAACCGTACCCTGGGTATACATATCAACAACCTCGACCTCAACCACTCCAGTTTGGTTTGGTTATTCCTGGTTTTCCGGGAGGATATAATATTCCGAATGTGAATCCAATTCTAGGTTATCTTGGGTATCCTCCTCCTAGAGTTGGTCTTGTGTCCCAAAGTTTTAGAGATCCTAACCGTCAGTTACCGTTCATCACAACTTTGGATTTACCTGACTTGTCATGCCTTATGAATGATCCAATTAATTATCTTCTGTACTGGCCGCCAATGCCTAATAAGTTGCCCAGTGAGATGATTTGTCGAATCATGTGATGACCTATCACCTCTGGTGTGCATCAAATTCTATTATAGATGATTCAATTCGCTTAAGGCTTTTTCAACGCACTCTAATTGGTCTAGCGGCTAAGTGGTACATTGAGTTTCCATGAAGCTCTTTTTATAATTTTAGTTAGCTAGCTACTTCATTCTTAACTCATTTTCAGTTTCTTGTCAGATATGACAACGGCACGAAATTATTAACTTCATTAAAATAGTCAACGTCTACATATATTTTAGACCATATTCATGAATGGAGACATCGACGACGTTTAGTGAAAGTTTATATCCCGGATCAAATTTTGGCAGAATGGTTTGTTAAATCCTTATTACCAAAAATCACTAAGGATGTAGCTAAGGCAGGAGTCATTACTGAGGAGTAAGTAATTGCTCAAGCTCAGTACCTTGACTTAGTTTATACGCAGTCGATTACTTTACACGAAAAAATCCCTGATCTTCCCAAGAAAAATCAAATAACTGCAACTCCTTCAGGGTCTCATGCCGATTATGGTATGATTGGTACAGTTAATACCAAAAGTAAGAAGAAATCTACAAAGAATTCTTCTCCTATTATAACTTTACCAGATTCCCCGACAAGAGAAGCTTTTGCTGAAGTTCCTGCCGATATTCATGTTGTAGAATCTTCTATAGCCAAATCCAAATCCGGTGGTAAAAAGAAAGGGAAGAAGAAAAATAAGCAAAACGAAAAAGAGAAACCAGAAAAAAACTAAATCTACTGACGAGAAACGTAAAACTTGCTATCCTTGTCTCATATGTGACAAGGAACACTTTACAAGAGATTGTCCACATCAAGCTGAGGTTTCAAAAATCATCAAAGGTTCTCAAACGCCTGCTATCTTGAAGGATCCTTTTCCCATTGAAGATAGTAAGATGATAGGTTCTTCCCCAAATGCCTCAAAAGAACTAATTATGATGATGTCCCATGTCAGGATTGCGATGTGATTGCGAGATTATGGAAGTAAGAATCCTGTTGGTGGTAAGGAACTAGAATCTTCTAGTTCAAACCCATCAACTTCAACTCCTCTTGGTTCCAATCCGTTACAGATCGATAAACCTAATCCAGACTTAGTAATCAAACTGGCTGCTAAAGGTATACTTTGAAATTCAGCTTTCAATCCACATGCGAGAGTTGCTCAGAACTATAACATTGTTGAAGATTTAGCTATATACCCTTCAGCAATGTCGGCTTTGGAAGTGCTGCAATCATGTCCAGCACAGCGTAAATTTCGTTTGCCTGCTATAGGAGCCATTGATGTTTAGGATTCCAACCTTATAATCTTCGATTTAGAAAATAGTACACCTTGCTTACCTCATCAAATGGCTTTCCAGATCCCAGTGTTAGTAAAAAATAGGCCTTGCTTTTGGACTGAGATTGATGAGGGAGCTTCGACATGTATTATGTCAATTTCGTGTTGGAAATCGCTTGGTTCTCCGACACTTGACCAATCCCTGACGATTTTGAAGGGTTTTGATGGCCTAGGGTTTCATTCTTATGGCATTCTGTAGGATTCACCTATAGGGGTAGAAGGCAAAACTGTTAATCTAGATGTGGAGGTGGTTGATGCCCCTCTAGATTACAACCTTCTTTTGGGTTGTAGTTGGTCTTACGCAATGGCTGTTGTTATTTCATCGGTCTTTCAGCTCATAAAGTTCCCTTATAATGGAAAGATCGTTACAATAGATCAGTTGACTTACTTTTCATCCGACCCAGCCTCTTATGAGAGTATTGAACATGTCGGTAAAATAGCTATCCTTTACAAGGATGTTGGACTGGGATTAGTCAAAGATTCTGGTTTACTAGGAACTTTCCCCTTTCCACCTCCAAACGTATCACCTCATTTTGCAACTATTCATATGATTTCATCAGAGGCTATTGTTCTTGATGATCCTTGGATCGTTCCTTCCGATTCTGAGGTGGACTCATTTAGTGATGCAATGCCCTTGAGTCCATTTGAAGTTGCATATCAGTTGGTACAGTCATTTTCCGACTCTCGTTCAACCGAAATTGATCCAATGAATGTGGTCAATGAGGAGTCACTTTCAATCTCAACCTCAGATTCAACAACCTTTTCTAAAACTGTTCATACTGATGAGCAGATTCGTGAGATTTTATCTATTGATGATTTACCATGGGAAGATCTTCATCATCAATCTTCATTTTTACCTGAGCTTGATCATTTTGAAAATGATTTCTCGTCTATTTTTACCACGGATTATGTCAAGGAACCATAGAATCCATTGAAACATTATAATTCTAAGTTGAATTTTGGAAACATTTCTCGAACCATTCCTATTGACATTTCAGTGAAGCCCGAAGTTATTGAAAAAATTCATATAGGTGCTTCTTGTACGGACAAGGAAATCCAAACTTATAAATCCCTATTTCAAGAATTCCGCGATGTGTTTGCCTGGTCATACGAAGAAATGCTAGGAATCGATCCATCAATTATTGTCCATGAAATCAAAACTTACCCAGATGCTAAACCCGTCCTGCAACGTTTGCGTCAGATACACCCAAGAAAATCTTTTGCTATTAAATTTGAAGTTGAGAAATTACTTAAAGCAGGTTTTATATATCTGATCCCTTTAACGGATTGAGTATCGAATATTTTTCCTGTTAACAAAAATCAAGGAACGATACGAATATGTATTGATTATAGGGATATTAATCGAGCCTGTCCAAAGGACAATTATCCAACTCCCTATATTGATCAAATAATTGATGATTGTGCCTGCAGTGAAATGTTTTCCTTTATGGATGGATTTTCTGGCTACAATCAAATTAACATACTCCCTACTGATCAACCAAAAAAAGCTTTCATTTGTCCATGGGGGACCTTTGGTTATTGCAAATTACCTTTTGGGTTGAAGAACGTTGGAGCAACTTTTCAAAGGGCTATGTCTTATGCATTTCACAACATCAAGCACATTGTGCAGCCTTATCTTGATGATTTACCTGCTCAATCATTACATAGAGCAAATCATCTCACTCATTTACGAGCCATCTTTATGAGATGTAGGCATTATCGAATTAGGTTGAATCCACAAAAATTTGATTTCTGTATAGAAACAGGTCGCTTACTGGGATTTGTTGTTTCAAAATCCGACATTTGAATCGATTCCTCGAAGGTTGAAGCCATTATTAAATTACCTCCGCCTTCGACTCTTTGCCAACTCCAAAGTTTGCAAGGGAAAGCAAACTTTTTACGTTGATTCATTCCTAACTACGCCAAGATAACGAAAGGTTTTACCAGGTTGTTGAAACCGAACACTCCATTCTTTTGGGATGAGATAGCTCATAAATATTTTGATGCACTTAAACATGCGTTGACCCATGCACCATTATTGCATCCTTCCAACTACAACTAGGATTGCTTTTTGTACCTTGCCGCTTCTCATTTCACCATTGGAATGGTTTTAGTTCAGGAAGATGAATTCAATGCTGAGCATGTGATTTACTATCTTAGTCGAACTCTGAATCTGACTAAGCTTAAGTATTTGCATGTGGAGAAATTGGCTCTAGCAGCTGTTCAAGTTGTCCAACGATTTCGTCACTACATTCTACTATGCAAAACCACAATACTTTTTTATTGTAACCCTATGACGTATATTTTGACTAAACAATTGCTAGGGGGCAAGTATTCCAAATGGATTGTTATCCTGCAGTAATTTGACCTGGAATTTGAAAAATCCAAGTCAAAGAAGTCTTTGGTTTTCACGGAGTTGATGTGTGACTTCCCTCGTACTGATACCGAAATTGTGGCAGAAGAATCCCTTGCGGATGAATATTTGTTTCTTATTAGTACTCTTGATCCATGGTATGGGGATATAATTGTCTATCTCCAAACGCAATCTTTTCAGCCTGAAATTTCATGATCTCAACCAAGGAAAATCCATTTCCAATCCCAACAATACAAAATTATTGGAGATACACTCTATCGTCGTGGGGTGGATTTTGTTTTTCGTCATTGTTTAACTCATGAGGAAGCTGAAAAGGTTCTAAATGATTGTCACTCTAGAGTGTGTGGTGCTCATATGTCAGGGTATTCCACCACCCAAAAGATATTGCGCACTGGTTATTTCTGGCCATCCTTATTTAAAGATTGTATCAATGCAATCCAGAAATGCCACAATTCCCAAATTTTTTATCGAAAGATGTGTGCTCCACCTGCTCCTCTCCACCCTATAATTGTCGTTGGTCCTTTCGCAAAATGGGGTATCGATTTTATTACATGTAACCCTCACTCGGCTAGGGGACATGCGTATATCATCCTTGTGGTAGATTATTTTACCAAGTGGGCCAAGATGATGCCTACATTTTCGACAGATGGAAAAATTGCTGCTATTTTCATTTTCAATCATATAATTGCTAGGTTTGGTGTTCCTCAAGCGATTATCACTGATCATGGGAGCCATTTCCAAAACATCATGATGATAGAGCTAGCATATCAACTTGGCCTGCGTCACGATAGCTCTACTCCATATTACCCACAGACTAATGGTCTGGTTGAGGCAAACAACAAAATTCTAGTCACCATGATCCAATGAATCATTGGTATTCATCGATCAAATTGGCATAACATGTTATTTTCAGCGCTTTGGGCATACCGAGCCTCAGTCAAAACATCAACATGGTTCACTCCTTTTCAACTCGTTTACGGGTTGGAATCTGTGTTACCCATTGAATGCGAAATTTCGTCGTTGCAAATATCCATAGAATTACATCCAACCACTTCCGAGGAGGAAAAACGTTTGTTGTACTTAGCTCAATTAGATGAGAATCGACGTGATGCTTCTTTAGCAATCGAGACTCATGCAAAAAGGATAAAAGCTCAGTATGATCGAAATGTTACACCTCGTAATTTTTCGGAAGGGGACCTAGTTTTATTATATGATCAAGCTAACGATAAGCTAGGGGCTGGAAAATTCGTACCCATGTGGCATGGTCCTTTTGTTTTTAAGAGAAATCTGGCTAAAGGGGCCTATGAATTAGTAGATTTTGACAGTGTCTCTTTAGGTAAACCCAGAAATGGGCTTTACCTAAAAATATATTATGCTTAAATTTTGGTGTGGAGATTTTGGTTAGAATAGATTTCTTTCTAGTTGGTGTGTTTTAGATTAGAAAGTGTGCTTAGTTTAGAGAGTGTTTTGTCATTATTCCTGTTTATCTTGGTTTTATTCTTGATATTGCAGATGTCGGCGTCTTCTCAAACAGACATTGGTTTTGCTGATGGTGCCTGTCGTAGTACACAAAATATTTCTTCTGCAGCTTGGGTTATCTATTCACCCTCTGACAAGTTAGTATCTATGCATGGGTAAGCCTTGGTCAAACAACGAATAACATTGCAGAGTACAATGCAGTGATTGAGTTATTATATGAATCCATCTCATTTGGGATTCAGAGTTTGATTGTAAGGTTAGATTCTGAAGTCATTGTATTACAGCTTGACAGGGTTTATGCCATTCGAACTCCAGTATTATTAAGATTATTTTTTAGAGTTCATCTCTTGGAACATGAATTTGACTACATTGAATATCAACATATTCCAAGAAATTTAAACACATTAGCAGATGTAGTTGCTTCTCAAATGTTAAATAGACATTTACAATAATCAAGATAGTAAATTTAAAAACATTCCATAAACATGTTATACAAGATAACCAGTAATAGTAATCGCATAGAAGTGTGTCAAAATATACATCGTCTTCAATCATAGGTTGAAAAACACCTTATGATTGGCAAAAATGATAGCACAAAAAGATATAAAAGTCATATGAAGTCTACAAAGATGATCATCCTATTCCTGATGATGATAACGATAAGAAACCACTGCTCGGGCTACCCTACAAAGGAACCTCCTCAAAGGTCCTGGGACCCCAATCACATAGCGATGAAGCCTAAGAGGAATATCATCTATACTAGTCTCTGGAATATCTACTGTTAAGCGCTCTAGATGACTCTCCAATTCAACCAAGGTCTCTGCTGATTGGTCCTATGGGGCCAGTACCGCAACAGCTAGGTGTCTTCTCTCATAGGGCGGGAGAGTGGCTAGTCGTTGTGGACCCACATCTGCATTTAAAACTTTTTAATATCAGTTTTTGGACGATTTAAAAAACAAAAAAAAATATAATTTAGAAAATGTTGAAAACAATTTTACTTGTATCATCCCATTGCTCTCCTGGTGGAAGAGCCATGTCTGGATCACCACGATAATCCATCCCAGCATATGAAAAGTCCTGTATCACGAAAATTTGGCTTCCCAACCAGCGAAAATACTCAAGTGAGAATCGAACAACCTCGGTGCCCTCCTCAGGATGGCAGGCCATGACTGCAACCCAACGCTTAATCCTGGGATCTCGAGGAAGTCCAACCTCAACAGTAAGTTGTTGTGGAACCAACATAGATACCCTCTCTAGGGCAAAGCTCACAACTAAGTAACCATATCCAAAGTTCTTTAGTTTTCCATTCTTTTCCCTAGTCAGTTGGCCTTTCACATTGGCCAACACAGCATTGCACTAGTTGAAGATGGTGCCTCGAAAGCAGTCTACTGCCATGCACATCTGGGAACCGGTAGCTAAATTTAATGCTGCACTTCCACACAGTCTGGTGACAGTAAATGCAATCACTTTAAGTTCAGGACAGGTGATGGTCTTAACATCTATCCATTTTTCCACAGTCTGGACATTGCAAAACTCTAGTCGGAGACTACTGACAGACTGGCCACCTGGCCTAGATCCGAATAGAGATAATCCTTCACCTCTCTTCAGCAAACCAGTCAAAAAATAAATTTCTTCTGGCTCGATTTCAAGCCGGTGTCCTCCAATCATGAAACACTGGCCCTGCGTGTTCCACCTGTCTACCAGCCATTGTAGAAATTCTACCTCCGCCCTCATGCCAGGTATGGCCCAAAATTTCAGTAGTCTGCACACTCTTAAAGCCTGTATTGAAGGTGGATGGAGTAATGCGGCTTGATCCACATATTCATGTTCTCTTTCCCCCCAAATAAGCATCTTGTCTATCTGCATTACAAAATAGGCGGTTTAGAATTTTTTGATTTCAAAACATTTGGGCAGAAATGAGAAAATATAGGGTTTTAAAATGTGTTTCGCGGGGTCCGCACCTGCCATGTTAGGGATAGTTCATAGGTTCACACTCATCCTTAAGGGCATGTGCGGGACCCCAACTGTTTCATTTGTACGAAAAAGTTGGGGTTCGCAGGTTATACATGCTATACCTGCACAACCACCGCGAGTGATTTTTAACCATAATTTTCCTCAAAAGTGAATTTTAAAGCCCTAAAAATGAAAATGAAACGGATGAATGCAAGTCAAGGACAATGTGGATTACCTGGAGAGGACGGTTCTCGATTCCAGTGGTCGGATTTTCCGCAATCTTCACAGGAAGTTTTCTTACCAAAAGCTCTTACTTTTTACTCCAAAGCCAAACGGTGAAAATGAACTTGTAAAATCCCTTTTTATAAGATTTTTTGAATAAATGAATTTTTAATTAATTTATTTTTCACTTTAAAAAGGTCACTTTTGGTACATTTTTATTAATTTTTAAACAGATATGAGTAATGTTTGCAGTTTTTGTGCAGAATATTGTGTGTTCGTGGAGAATTGGTCATTTTCAACAAAAGACATAGGAGTCTTCTTTAAGCTCTTTTCTAACTCGTAAAATATGAAAGGGTTGCCAAGTTTTTCTTTCTAGACTCGTTAAAATGGAATTAAAAAGATAGTCCACTTATAGCTCTTTTCTGACCGTATAAACATGAAAAGATTATCAGACTTTTGTCATTTCAAGTTCGATATTGGTAATAAAACGACGTGTTTTCGATCGCTTTTTTACTTTTTTAGATTGAAGGCACTAATTATGAAAAGTACTCCTTGATCATAATGGTCAAGTGGTTCTCTCAAGTATTATTTTATACTTTTTCGAGCTTGGGAGACACAAATTTATGAAAAAGGACAACCATGGAGTCTTCTTAAGTTTTTCTTCTAACTCCCTAAACTTGAAAAACGCCAAGTTTCTCCTATACTAGACTCGTTAAAATTTAAAAGTAAAGGACCTGTTCAATTACAAACATGAAAAGACCACTCCTTCTTAGGGTTCGAATCTTAAACTAAGCTGGACTCATCCGAAGGATGAGCTTATAACCAAGCAAATGTTATCCTCCTCAAGCTTGTCAAAAATAAAGAGGTACTTGCTAGAAATGGTGGGGGAAAAGAGAGAAAAATGAACCTGGTTATTTTGTCTTTTGGAAAGCAATCAACCACTCTTGAACACGACACTTTTCGTTCACCTAGGTTGGGAAATCCTTTTCCTAATAATTAATCAAACCATATTGAAAGTCTTCAGCCAGTTTGTGAGTATTAGCTTTGGGTCAATTGTAACCAAACCATCTGCAGTGTCGTTATGTGTTCAAGAGGTTAGTTCAAATAAACCATTCATTTGTGAAATATCTGTCATCCATCTTCACCATCCCTGAGTTAGTCCTTGCCAAATACATTTCTTCAAAACTTGATCTATGATTTTGTGTTGTGGGCTTGCCTGCAACAAATTGCTTTCTATCGACTCCAACTCATTATCTAGAAAGATGATCTAGAAATCGTTAGTACCTTGGAATCTACATGCATCAATGATAGGTTTCTCGCCTTTGATGACAGGTTGCATCATTGACCTTTGATCAAAGGATTATGTGACGTGTTCGACATTGACTCATTCATTCACATTTCATGGATTGTATGAGTACTTTGACAGCCATTGACATTACTGGTGGTTCCTCTCACACTTGTTAATGGTTTACATCATCGACCGGTAATCAAGTGGTTTCTACCATGTTCAACTTCGACACATTCATTCACATGGATAGAATCGTACTAGTTCGAGAAGCAGAAATGAAGACCCTAGATCTAGTTTCCACCATCCAGGCTGCAAGGAATTTTGTTATTCATTATACAGTGGACCATTCATAAACAGATGGCTGCATCCATACTGTGTCTACATGTGTCTATACTTTTGATGTATTACAAAATCATTCCTATATCAGGACAGTTTAGATAGTTTCTAGTCAGTTTTGATCTGAGTATGGGAATGCCTACCTCAGTGATGATATGATCATATATATATATATATTTTGCATTGAATGTTTTTACAGGTTTCGACCGGGGTATCCACAGGAAGATCCTTGAAATGATAAAGCACTTCACTCTTCATAGATGATAAAACCATCCTCATCTATTACAGATTTCACACTTTAGGGGGCAATCTGTTACACGAACAATTGTCACCATGGCTTTCTGTAATCAATATGAGTCTATCAGCACTCATACATACCTCCTTTGCAAGTCTTAAACCTCAGCTCTGCATATCAAGCTTTGAAAATAAGAGAAAGTCCTTAAAAATCTCTAAAACTCTAGTTTCGCACTTTCTCTTAGCATTACCTGTGGTGTCGCACTCACTGGTCATGTCCCCTGTGCACCCGACCGCTCTGTATCTGCATATATGGGTGCGAACCCTTGTAAAAGTGAAAAGGCATGAGCTTATTCTTAAAAACTCACTTTGAGTCAATTCTGGAAGCTTCTAAAGAGAATCTTGTGCCGACAAGTTCGCTCCTTGAGGGTGCATGCATCCCATTCCTTAAGGAGCTAACCCCTTGATGTGAGGAGCTTATCCCCTTGAAGAAAGACTCTATCCCTTCAATGGTGGACCTGTAACCTCCTTCCCTTGCACTATAAAATGAAGCTTTGGGCTGGTTACTTGAGAGGTTGAAAGATGAATATTTTTTAGGGTAAATGTTGTTGGAACTTAGTCTTCCTTATTGAGATTTTGAGAGGAAAGATCACATACCTTTTGATCTCATTTGGAAGAGAGTGAGGCTTGTCAAAGTAGAGGAGAATTCCTACTTGGCCCTGAAGAGCTTGTAACAGCATCAAGGCACCAAGGTCGTAAAGTCTTCTTCCTCAAAAGTTAATACAATTAAGTTTTTTTCTCATGAGCTGTGTTTAATGGTTTATTTCATAGATTCCTTGATCACTATGATGAACATGATTTATTATATTAGCTATGTAGGTGTTCTTTGATGTGTGCTTGTTTGTGTTTGCGGGTTATTAAAAGGATACTCTTTGAAGCTGCTGGAGCAAGGCTGCCACAAACTAGCATTGGACTTAAGGTAGGGTCTAAAACACCTCTTAGTTTTTATTAATGAATCGAAATATGTTTACAGAAAAGTAGATTTTCTTATCCTGCTTGTTGCTAGATATTGATTGATACTAGGGAGATCGATCTTGCCCACAAGAACGATTTATCCGCTTAACAATCTGCGGGATCGATTTTGGTGGTGGGAGAAGATGGAGAGCAATGGAAAGATAGAGATCGAGAAATTTAATGGTCAGAGTTTTGAGTTATGGAAACTCAAGGTGGAGGATCTTTTGGTGGATAAAGATTAGTGGATCGTAGTAGATCGAGGTACTAAACCAACAGGAGTGTCCAATGAAGAATGGAAGAAGTGGTTCGGAAGGTAAAGAGCACAATACGATTGTGTGTCTTAGATTCAATATTGCTGAATGTATTAGGGGAAGCTACGATGATGGATTTGTGGGACAAGTTAGGGACTTTATACCAATCTAAGTCTCTGGTGAATAAATTGTTCCTCTGAAAAAAGTTGTATAACCTGAGGATGAAAGATGGAGACTCAGTGACAGAGCATCTGAATTCATTTAATATTGTGGTAAGTCAGTTATCATCTGTTGATATTAAAATTTTAGATGACGATAAGTGCATCATTTTTTGTGTTCTCTACTAGATTCGTGGGATAGTCTAGTTATTGCAATAGGTATTGATGCAATTTCCTTGTAGTTTGATGAAATAGTCTCATCCTTGCTGACAGAGGAAATGAGACGGAAAAATATGGAGAGCTAGAATGGTGATGCCTTGTTTGTACGAGGATGGTCCAAGAACAAAAAAAAAAATAAGTCATCGAGTGGGAGGTCTAAATCTAGAGGGAGATCTAAATCTCTAGGAAAACCTGTAAAGGTGGTATACTAGAAATGTGGAAAGGAAGGGCACTACAAAAGGGACTATAAATCTAAAGCTCCTAATAAAGGAAAGGGATCTAATGATGCTCCTTCTGCAGAGGCAAAAACCACCTCAGATGAAGGTGGGGATGTGTACTTGGCTTCTTCAAGTACACATGTAGATCATGAGGCATGGTTGATTGACTTAGGCGCATCCTTTCACTTCACTCCCCATACAAATTGGTTCTGCGAGTATGACAAATATGATGGTGGTGATATCCTCTTAGGGGATGATAGGAAGGCTAGAATCATTGGTCGTGGAAAAGTAAAGTTGAAGTTTCAAGGTGGAAGGGTTAGAACACTTTCAGGTGTTCTGCATATTCTTGCATTGGCCAGAAATCTGATTTTTGTAAGCAAGCTAGATGATGCAGGTGTAAAAACAGTGTTCAAGAAGGATACCTGCAAGATGGTTTGAGGAGCACTGATATTGATGCGGGGAGTTCAGATTGGAACTCTGTACAAGCTGCAAGGTAGCACTTTTGTTGATAGGTGTAATAGCTCTGTGGTTCCTAAAAGTGGAACAGAAAATCTAGTGGTCTTTGGAGAGAAGGCCATGCTATGGCATCAAAGTCTTGGACATATTGAAGAGAATGGCCTTCGAATACATCATGGTAAAGGTATGGTAGAAGGTATGAGTAATAGCTCTCTAGATTTTGATTTCTATGAAAATTGTGTATATGGGAAGCAGAATTGGGTGAGTTTCCCCTTTGGTGGTGAGAGGGTGAAACAAATATTATAGCTTGTGGACAATGATGTGTTTGGACCTGTGAAGGTTCCATCACTGGGTAATTTTGTATACTATGTATCCTTTATAGATGACTTCTCAAGGAATACATGGATATATTTCCTTCAGAACAAATCTAAAGTCTTTAACAGGTTTAAAGAATTTAAGGCTCTGGTTGAAAACCAAACAGAGAAGAAGATAAAGGTGTTGAGGATAGATAATAGTGGAGTGTTTTGCAGTAAGGAGTTTGAATAATTCTATAAGAAGTGTGATATAGCATGGAAAAATACTACTCCATACACACCTAAGAAAAATGGAGTTACAGAAAGAATGAACAAAATGTTGATGGAAAGGGAAAGAAGCATTCTCAGTGGTGCCGAGTTACGACATGAATTCTAGGTAGAGGCAGTGGAGATAGCATGTTACTTGGTTAACATATCACCTTCATCAACGTTGGAGGATAAGAATCCACAAGAGGCATGGACTGGTAAGAAACCTTGTCTTTCACATCTAAGGGTATTTGGATGTGATGCATATGTACATGTTCGAAAGGAGAAATGAACCAAGTTGGATAGTAAATTTAAAAATTGCATCTTGATTGGGTATAAGGATGGTTTAAAGGGTTATAAACTTTGGAACTTAGTAACAAGGAAGGTTGTGTACAGCCAAGATGTGGTGTTCATAAATGTAAGAGATGTTATTAAACATGAATTCCAACCAAAGGAAATTCAGAAGATAGAGTTTGAGCTAAAGGAGGAAGAATCAAAATCTATAGCAAAGGAGGAATCAGAAGATGAAGAGCCACAAACTTCGGGTGTGAGAAGATCAGTTCTAGAAAGAAGGCAGCCAGAAAGGTATATTCCATCTACTTTCTATTCAAATTTTTCTTTATCTATTACTGATGATGATCCCAGAACTATGAAGGAAGTAGTAGATTCAGAGGATGGAAAACTCTAGAAAGAGACCATGGTTGATGAAATGGCATCTTTGCACAAAAATGAGGCTTAGTATCTGGTGGAGTTTCCGGCTGGAACGAAACCCATTGGAAACGAATGGGTGTTCAAGAAGAAGACAAATGCAGAAGGAAAGGTGGAGAAATACAAAGCTTAGTTGGTAGCAAAAGGTTATTCGCAGGTGCTGGGAATTGATTTTGGTGATATTTTTTCTCCTGCTTCCAAGGTAACTTCTATTAGACTACTTTTATCTATTGTTGTTGCTTTTGATTTTGAGGTAGAATAGATGGATGTGAAGACAACATTTCGTCATGGGGATCTCGAACATGAGATCTACATGAAGTAACCTGAAGGCTTTGCGGTGAAGGGTAAGAAAGAACTAGTATGCAAGTTAAATAAGTCTTTGTATGGGTTAAAACAGTCACCAAGGATGTGGTATCAGAAATTTGATACATTTATGTGGGGACTTGGCTTCACCAAAAACAAAGCAAATCACTATGTGTATTTTAAATTAATTGGTGACTCTGTTATTTACCTGGTCTTGTATGTGGATGATATGTTGCTGGTTGGAAATGACAAAGAAATTGTCCCAGATTTGAAGACCCATTTGTCCTCCAAATTCAACATAAAAGATCTTGGTGTTGCAAACTATATTATGGGCATGGAAATTAAAAGAGATCGAACAAAGAGGAAGCTCTGGTTAAACCAGAGGAAGTATGTTGAGACAATATTGCAGAGGTTTAATACGCAGGATAGTAAACCGGTGAAGGTTCCTATTCCTGTAGGTGTAAAGTTATTTGCTAAACAGCGTCCCAAGACACAAGAAGAGGAAGAGGACATGTCCCATGTTCCATATGCAAGTGCAGTTAGTGGCTTGATGTATGTGATGGTCCATACTAGACCAGACATTGCACATGCAGTGGGAGTATTGAGCAAGTTTATGTCAAAACCAGGGAAGGAGCACTGGACAACAGTAAAGTGGGCTTTTAGGTATTTGTGTGGCACTATTGATTATGGTTTGTACTACTAAGGAAGACCAAGATTGGACAGAGTGTTGGATATTCATGGCTTTGTTGATGCAGACTGAGCTATAGATCTGGATCAGAGAATATCTACAAGTGGGTATGTGTTTAACCTATTTGGAGGTGTAGTTAGTTGGATGAGTAAGAAACAATCTTTAGTGGCACTATCAACTACAGAGGCAGAATAAATGGCAGCCACTCATGTAAGAAAGGAAGCAGTTTGGTTGCAGAGATTGTGTTCAAGTATGGGGTTAGTACAAGGAGTTATAAGGATAGACTGTGACAGCCAAATGGTGGGCTCCAGTATTGCAGCGATAATGCTGCAACTCCTGGGACTCCCTTCTTTACTTTTATCAACTCGGTTGTTCGTAACAAACTTGGAAGCGACGGTGTTGTATGCACAAGTACTAGCTCTTGTCGCAGCTGTCACTTGGTTAGATGACACAAGTCCGCTAGGGCTCTAGCCAACTTCTATAAGTTCTTAGAAGAAGCTTGTAAATGATGGATGAAATCTAACTCAAAGGGGAGCTAATTTACTTGCGGAAAGAAACTGAAAGCCAAAGAGGAATGCAAACCCTAGCAAACCCTAATTCTACCAGCTAGTTCTATTGATGCAACAATGAGAATAGAAACTACTGAATGAGATGCCATTGACTTCAAAAAGGGAAAATGCACATGTCTTAGTGTACTTTTGTTCTAGAAAGTATCTTTTTGTATTTTCTTGATTAAGTGTCGATTTTCACATGCATATGCTTGAAATGTGCTTCATTGTGCAGGAGTGGATCAAAGGAGAAGAATGCTGGGAAATAGTTGGAGAGGCTTAGATAGGGTCTAAGGAGTCCCTAACACTCTTCCCCAGAGTCTCACAAGGTTTGGCTATCAGAAAACCTCACTTGTGAGCTTCTACAGGCAGTTTGTAGGGGTTCTATAGGAAACTTCAGAATTTCTACAGGAAACTTCAGAACTTCTACAGGAAACTTGGAAGTCGGTTTTTAAGAGGTGGATAAGTGAGGGAAGGTGCATGGATGGATCTAGAGGTAGGATAGGGGTATAAACATGGCCTAAGGACTGGTGGGTGGTTGGGTGGAGAGGTGTAGAAGGCTAACTTGGCTCGAAGATGGCTAAGGCAATGATGAGCAAAAAGGTAAGGTTTCATAGACACAAAGGAAAGATGGGAAAAGGGCAGCTTAGCTACGAGACAGAATAAGAGGCTTAGATGATGCTTTGGGAGGATGGATGAAGGAAGAGGATGCCCTGCATGGTGGGCCTTGATCAATTCTAAAAAAACCTACAAATGATCAAATCCTAAACTAATCTATTCTATCCATCAATCAACATAAATGAGCTGGAACTTTATTTGGGAAGAAAACCTTGTACACCATCTATGTAAGGAAACATTTCAGATGTCCAAACCCATGACTAATCTCTGCAACTAAAACAAGCACACTAAAAGATTGCATAAACAACAAACTAGTGTTTTTGTGAGGCAGCACTATTTCCTCGATTTCAGCCCCAAATCCAATAAGGCCGAGGTGAAACCAGGAGTGTAGTTGTCTCCTTTCCTTAGATATCTTGTTGTTATTATCCTACCAAAACATCTAAACCAAAGTCATTCATAAACAGTGACCTATCCTAGCATCATAATGAAATCTACTTAACAACAATGTGTTCAAATGCAGAAAAGAGAAAAACATTGATACGTAAAGGGAAAAGCAATAATACAGAAAGGAGGTCCTAGACTCTCAGGTTGGGCCCAACCCTGAGAGCTTTGGCTCCTAAGAAAAACTCAAATTTGCTAGGAAACCAAACTGCTTCTCATTATTCAAAAAGATTCATAACAGTTATGCCAACAATGGCTACAAAGGAACAAAATAAAGTTGTTGCAGCACTGAAGTGCAAAGTACACAATAGGTTCAAAAGTCTTTTCACGAAGGCTGAGGCCTCAACATTTATAGATAACGAGGGACCTAGCTGGCCTCCTCAATCTGTGGAACTCGGCTGTCAAACTGTGAGTCAAACAGTCCCTTTCTAAATGCTGATTGGCTGCCTTCTAGATTCGTCTTGGTGGTCTTTGGAGCTCAGAGCTGAAGGTGAGAATCCCGAGGAAGGGTCATTGAATGCCGTAGGCACCCCTCCTTCAAGTCCTAACTTCAGGCTTGGCTGCCTTATAGCTCATGATTGCTTTGACTTTGCTCCAATATATGTCAAAAACCTAAAATAGACACGTGTTAACCACCTAGGAAAGTAACTTCCCCTATTCGTACCAAAGACACAAACATACTAAAAATAATGCATAAACTATAGAAAATGACGAATTTGAACAAGGGCTGAACAATGAAAATGAGGCCAAATGAGCCCAAATTGTTACCAATTTTGGGGCTCATCATCACCCCCTGCTAAAAGGGTTTCTCATCCTTGAGCAACTAGTCCAGCTCCTCATCTTTCATCTCTTTGATGGCCACTCTCACATCCCAGGCTTCTGAAGTAGTGTCCTCAACACTGTCATGAAATCCAGCCTTCCTCTGTACTTCTTCACACTGCTTATGCTCCTCCTCTTCTGAGCCTCCCTCTAATAATCCCAAAAGCAAGGGTGGACTTAGCTTGAGGCCTATCCAGCTGGCTTGAAGGTTCTGCATAGACTTCTTGTAGAGAGGTACCCGTGCCAAAGCCTCCCTCATCCGAGTTGGAGTGTGATATTCTCGAATTTTGAGGCTGTGGGACAATGTGTTCCACCTAC
>APFE031361936.1:215349-232365 GCA_000404065.3 Pinus taeda | reverse complement strand
GCATGGCACGATGTGATTATGTTTGTACTACCAAGGAAAGACCAGGATTGGGACAGAGTGTTGGATTTCGTGGCTTTGTTGATGTAGACTGGGCTAGAGATCTGGATTAGAGAAGATCTACAAGTGGGTATGTGTTTAACCTATTTGGAGGTGCAGTCAGTGGATGAGTAAGAAACAATCTGTAGTGGCACTATCAACTACAGAGGCAGAATACATGGCAGCCACTCATGCAAGCAAGGAAGCAGTTTGGTTGCAGAGATTGTGTTCAAGTATGGGGTTAGTACATGGAGCTATAAGGATAGACTATGACAGCCAAAGTGAATTTTTCTTGGCAAAGAACCCTGCTTATCATTCAAAGACAAAGCACATTGATGTTCAGTATCACTTTGTGAGGGATATGATAGAAGACAAAAAGGTTTTGCTGGTAAAGACTTTGAAGAATACTGTAGATGCATTGACAAAATCTGTGAGCTCTGAGGAGTTCTCTTGGTGTAGAGAAACAATGGGCATTGCAGGGCTGGATAAATGACTAAGCTCTCTTGTGGCCCCTTGTGGAAAGAAAACAACAAGTGGGAGAATGTTGGGTTGTGTTATTCTTTCACGACTAGCCTATATTAGGTTGGGCGAACCTACCTATGGTTTTGTGAATGATTTTTGCACATGGTTTTGGATGCGATGGTTTTCAGTCAATGGTTTTGGAAGCGATGGTTTTTGGTCCATGGTATTATATGCTTCAGCATGTATAAATATGTATTGTAACATTGAAAGGAAAATAATGAAAAATCAAGCTGGTAGTCCCGGTTTTGGGATCCAAGGGAAAATATCTGTGTATATGTGTTTTATGTTTTATGCTCTTTCATTGTTTATTTTCTGTGTTTTAGAATTCGTATGCAGGTAATTTATGTACAGGGTTAAAACCTACACATCCATTAGATTAATTCTTGCACTGGCTACACAAATGGGGTGGAAGATCCACTAGATGGATGTAAAGACAACATTTCTCAATGGAGTTATTGAGGAGGAGGTGTACATCAAGAAACCAAAATGTTTTGAGACATTTAATCGAGAGTCTTATGTGTGCAGAATTAAGTGAGCATTGTACAATGTCAAACAAGCACCTAGTGCTTGGTACACCAGGATCACTAGCTATCTCACTGGTTTGGGCTTCACCAAAAGTGAAGAAGATGCAAACATTTATCATATCTTGGTAGAAGGTAAATTTCTTATTATTGTCTTATATGTTGATGATTTGATTTTAACTAGTGATGAGAATTTGATCGGATCTTGTAAGGAGGAACTTGCAAGGGAATTTGAAATGAAGGGAATGGGTCTCATGCACTACTTCCTCGAATTGTAAGTATGGAAAGGCAATGGGGGGTTGCTTGTGTCTCAAGGCAAGTATGCAAATGAGATACTATGAAAGTTTTTCATGGAGAGTTGTAAACCCATGAAGACACCTCTAGTGACCAATTGGAGGAAGGAGGATGCCACTTTAGTTGAGGAAATGGATGCTACCACTTATCAACAACTAGTGAGTTCACTCATGTATCTTCTGAACACACGATCAAATATGTGCTATGCAGTCAACCAGCTGAGCCAAGCTATGGTTAGGCCAACCAAATTATATGGGAAGGTAGCTAAGCATGTTTTATGGTACCTCAAAGGCACTACCAAGTTTGGACTATGGTACAGATAGACAAAGGGACTGAAGTTGTGTGGCTTCACAGATGCATATTGGGCGGAAAGTCCATCAAACTAAATGAGTGCATCATGTGTAATTTTCAATGTTGGGTCCACAGCAGTTTCCTCGTACAACATGAAGTAAATCTTTGTGGCGCTCAGCTCAACAAAAGAAGAATACATGGCTACAAGACAAGCAACATATGAGGAAATCTGGATGAGAAAGATACCTGTGGGACTATTTGGTCAGATAATGGATCCAATTGTGATCTACAGTGATAATCAAAGTTTCATTAAGCTCTCTAAGAATCTTGTATTCCATGATCAATCCAAGCATATAGATATCTGGTATCACCATTTATGGGACTGTGTGCAAAGGTGGATAATGTTGTTGCAGTACATTCTGAAAGATGAACAAGATGTTGGCATTTTGACAAAGGCCTTGTCAAGAGGGAAGTTCGAATTCCATAGGTGCATGATAGGCGTGGTTGATAATCCCTTTTTTACTGAGAGGGAGTGTTGAAAAATGCAACAAGAAATTTTCAATTTTATTTTGCTCTGATTAAATTGAGAAAAAATCGAATTTCCACATCAGCAGATAGCTTGGATGCAGTTAACTTGTGTGATATGGCTTGTGTCACCTAGTTTACTCAGTAAATTCGAGTTGGAGGAGTTAGAGTTCAATTAACCATGTGTGATTTCTAATTTGTAGCAATCAAGGTTAGTTATCTCAAGTTGTTTTCAGTTAAACTAGTTCTAATCATTGGAGGAACTAGTGGAAGGTCAGTTGTGCAGTGGGACTTTAGTCACACTCAATGATCATCGAGTTAATTGATCAATTAACCACAAATAACTAGTGCATGTAAAGAATTTGAGTTCCCCAACTATGATGGATACTCCAAGTTAGTGTAACATCAGTTGTAGACTAGTCTTGAGTGTGCAAGTGTTGCATCCAATATGATGATCAACCCTGAGGAATTGCACAATCAATTCTAGGAATTTCCTAAATAATAGGGGCCTAATTTCTCAAGGAATTATGTAAGGAATTAGGGGCTCAAGCAAAGGCATAAATTGACTAAGTTTGGGTCAGAGCTTTTTAGTGAATAAAGAGATAGGTTATGCACTTGTTGGTTGTGCTCAGTTGAGCAAATCAAGTGTAATACATTTCTAATCATCATATGAATGCAAGCAGGCATTAGAGTTTTTCACAGTTTTCTTTCCGTTGGAAAAAATATTGTGTGCATGTTTGTTATTTCTCATTGCATGTTTGTGACTGATGTTCTAAATTGTGAATTGCATTGCGTAGAGAAATAGAGTAGGTTTTTGTCTTGTGATTTTTATGAAAACTTCATGAGCAATTGCAAAACTACACCATAATTTCTACATGTTTTTTGTTATGTTGACATTAAAGTTTTTGGAATTGGGATTATAAGGAATTATTAACACATTTAATTTAGTGATCTTAGCCTAAGCAATGAGTTCAAGCACTAACTTGTCATTTGGTAATATTTGAACTATCATGGTGTTTATATTAATTATCCGCTTTCATAAACTTGCTAAGCCAGTCTAACCCATTGATATATAATTGTTACTTAAGTTTAAATATAGAAGTTGTGATCACCCAAATTGGTGGCAATAGTAAAACCAACATAGATCCATATTAACCCTGGATTTATCAAGCCTTGTGAAGGCATTGAAGAAGGTGGATGTGGTAATATCCGCAGTAGGAGGAGAACAGACAGCCAATTAGTTGAATATTATCCAAGCAATTAAAGAAGTTGGAACCATCAAGGTATCTCTTTTTCTCTTAGGAATTAGAGTTAATTTGCAAAATTTATGTAGGTGGTATTCTCCTCCAAGGTACTGAATAAAATTTTATCGCCGGTCATGTGGGATGAGGCTCCACTGTCAAGAAACCAACCACAACCCATCATTGAAGGCACCATGCATGCAATGAGGGTGAAGTCCATTTCGAACTAAGAGGCCAATGCCTCACCTTCAGATCCTTCTGAAGATCCCTTCTTGGACTTCTTTGATGGGAAATTAGTCTCATAATGACCCATCTCGTGACAATTAAAGCATCTCACTTTAGATTTGTCACCCTTCTTCCCTCCATGAGAAGAATTCGATTTAGGATGAGAAACCTTCTCCTTCCCTTTCCTTGCCTTACTCGCTAATGCCAGATTTTCTTCATCCTCCTTGGATGAAGAACCATCTTGTGTGCTCCTCCTAATATCCTCCTACATGAGATCCAACCACAGTCATTCCCAATCTGGAAGTTTCTCCCTTCCATTCAAAAAGTCTTAGTAGCTATGCCAGCAATTTGGAAGATCGAGGAGAGCAAGGCTCACCATATCATCATCGGCAGTAGTTATTCCCACACTTCCAAGCTCATCTCTACAGGTGGTGAGCTTGTTCAGATATGTGGAAATAGTATCACCATTCTCCATCTTGATTCTTCAAAGCTTATCCTTGAGCACAAATTTCCTGTGGTCGCAACTATTATGGTAGAGGTCCTTCAATGTCTTTCACATTGAAAACAGAGTCTCATTCTCATGGAGACTCGAGACAATATGGTCTCAAACTCCCTCAAGGATGATCTGTCTTGCCCTCACCACACACTTCTTCCATTCAACCAACTCTTGTGCATTAGTTGAACCTGGATTTGGGATTTCTTGATCAATGAAATCCTTCAAGCTGTTGTCTTCTAATACAACCTCCATGCGATCTTTCCATGCTATGTAATTCAAGCTTCCATCCAAGGCATACTCGAGTCTCAAGCCATAGAACGCCATTGACCAACCTGAAGTATGAGATGAATTTGATTTGTACCTGCAATCCCAAACTTCAAACTTTGAATTCTCTTCTCAGTATACTGTTCACAGCTTCGATCACCTTTGCTCCGATACCATGTAGAAATTTCTCCATAGATCAGCTAGCTCTGATACCACGTAGAAATTATGCAAATTCTCTAAAAATCTACCTTTGAGATCTATGTAGAAAATTTGACTGTAGATTAACTCGATAATGCAATATACCAAAGAAAAATACAATAATCTACTTCTACTATCAAACTTGCGGAAGCTTAATAGATTTGAGCAAAATCAAGCATAACACATATAACCAAAAGCATATCAATGCACATGAAACACAGAATAATACTCAGGGGAAAGCCTCAACTAAAAACCCCACTATATGTATTATCATACAAGGTGGAAATGCATCAAGATTACACAAAGCTCTTGGTACCGCAAACTAAATTTTCTCTTGTTGCCAAGGTAGCTTTTATTAGATTACTTTTATCTATTGCTGCTGCTTTTGATTTTGAGGTAGAACAGATGGATGTGAAGACAGCATTTCTTCACGGGGATTTCGAAGAGGAAATCTACATGAAGCAACCTGAAGGCTTTGCGGTGAAGGGTAAGAAAGAACTAGTATGCAAGTTAAAGAAGTCTCTGTATGGGTTAAAACAGTCACAAGGATGTGTATCAGAAATTTGATACATTTATACGGGGACTTGGCTTCACCAGAAGCAAAGCAGATCATTGTGTGTATTTTAAATTAATTGGTGACCGTGTTATTTATCTGGTCTTGTATGTGGATGATATGTTGTTGGTTGGAAATGACAAAGAAATTATCCAGGATTTGAAGACCCAATTGTCCTCCAAATTCGACATGAAAGATCTCGGTGCTGCAAACTATATTTTGGGCATGGAAATTAAAAGAGATCGGGCAAAGAGGAAGCTCTGGTTAAACCAAAGGAAGTATGTCGAGACAATATTGCAGAGGTTTAATATGCAGGATAGTAAACCGGTGAAGGTTCCTATTCCTGTAGGTGTGAGGTTATCTGCTGAACAGTGCCCCAAGACACAAGAAGAGGAAGAGGACATGTCCCGTGTTCCATATGCAAGTGCAGTCGGTAGCCTGATGTATGCAATGGTCTGTACTAGACCAGACATTGCACATGCAGTGGGAGTATTGAGCAGGTTTATGTCAAAACCAGGGAAGGAGCACTGGACAACAGTGAAGCGGGGTTTTAGGTATTTGCATGGCACTAGTGATTATGGTTTGTGCTACCAAGGAAGACCAGGATTGGACAAAGTTTTGGATATCCGTGGCTTTGTTGATGCAGACTGGGCTGGAGATATGGATCAGAGAAGATCTACAAGTGGGTATGTGTTTAACCTATTTGGAGGTGCCGTCAGTTGGATGAGTAAGAAACAATCTATAGTGGCACTATCAACTACAGAGGCAGAATACATGGCAGCCACTCATGCAAGCAAGGAAGCAGTTTGGTTGCAGAGATTGTGTTCAGTATGGGGTTAGTACAGGGAGCTATAAGGATAGACTGTGACAGCCAAAGTGCAATTTTCTTGGCAAAGAACCCTGCTTATCATTCAAAGACAAAGCACATTGATGTTCAGTTTCACTTTGTGAGGGATATGATAGAAGACAAAAAGGTGTTGCTAGTAAAGGTGGACACTTTGAAGAATACTGCGGATGCATTGACAAAATTTGTTAGCTCTGAGAAGTTTAGTTCGTGTAGAGAAACAATGGGTGTTTCAGGGCTGGAAAAATGACTAAGCTCTCCTGTGGCCCCCTGTGCAAAGAAAACAACAAGTGGGAGATTGTTGGGTTGTGTTATATTCTTTCCACATAGTTAACAGAGGGTTTGAGGGGTACCCGTAACCCCACTTTATGGGGTCCGGGGCAGCGGCCCGGAAAATTTTGGTTTTGGACCCTATGTTAGGTTGTGGCGGACCCAACTATGGTTTTGTGCCATGATTTTCACACATGTTTTTTGGACGCGATGGTTTTCGGTCCATGGTTTTGGACGCGATGGTTTTCGGTCCATGGTATTGGATGCTTAGGCATGTATAAATATGTATCGTAACATTGAAAGGAACATAATGAAAAATCAAGCTAGTAGTCCCGGGTTTGGGATCCAGTGGGAAATCTTTGTGTATATGTGTTTTATGTGTTATTCTCTCGCACTTTTATTTTTCCTGTGATTTAGAATTCGTATGCAGGTAATTTCTGTATGGGGTTAAAACTACAATGGATTTACAATTGGTGGAATTCAAAATTTGTTTCAAAAAGGGAGGTGTAAGGTAGTGGTTGTGGAGTTGGATTTGTCTTTAGAATTTTTCATGAATTTAGTCTTTGGAAGACCAATTGTCATCACAATGTAATCTCCTTAATGATTACTTGATTATCCTATAACCTGTCAAAAAAACATGGCAGAAAGAAAACATAAGTGTTCAAGAAGAAATGGCCATTTCCTTCATGATTCTTACACAAAAGTTTTGTACCAAATAAAATAGATTAAGGACAAACAAAGTGATTAAATTGACTCAATAATGATATTAATATCAATCCATTCGTAAAGAAATAACCATGAAAAGTAAATTTACTCCTTGTTTTTGTGAGCTAACTTTTGTGCATGGCGAAAAGCTTGGCATTATTGATTTGTTGTGTCCTATAGATTAGTACGTTATAAAAGCATACAACAATATGAAATTGCCAACTCTTAAGCAAGTTAATTAGCATTTAAATAATCCACCAAATGTTATTTAAATTAATCTTCCAAATGTTCCATTATATGTTTTCAAATCAATGAAACGTCAAATCTATGTAAGATTTCCTTGGAATACTTCGAAGTATATTTCAAGTGGAGGAGTACAAATATCTGCAATCAAAGGGTATCTTGAAAATGACAATAGTGAATGATTTTCAAAAATGTTGTAGTGTCTGTTTTTAAATTTTTCTTGTGTTTGTTTTTTTTTAATAACAAAAATAAAAATAAAAACAATTTATTTTGAAATTTTTTTAATTTTTTAAATTTATTTTTTTAATAAAGAAATCAATAAAAATATATTTATTTATTTTCTAAAAACTAATAAAGAAAAAAACTAACACTAAAATGATTTTTTTTTTTTTTTCTTCCAAACTCATCAACGTTTATAAAAAAAATGAATCTAGATTGACAGTCTCATCCACTGATTTATGCAATTTCAGTAATTCTAAAATTTTTGGCTAGATTTTGGGTAAACTATTTGGAAAAATGTTTGAGATACTCTCTCTAGAGAGGTGTTGATCTTATGTAAGTGAAATGATCTAAAATCCTGTTTTTGTAGTAAGAAAAAAAAAAATAAATAAAATAAAATAAAAATAATAATAATAATAAATAAATAAAATTGTTGATGCCACCAACCAAATTCCTTCGGATCAACTCTGGAATATCGGTGGTGAAAAGATGATCTGAAACCTTGGTTCTGCAGTCTCAAAAGAAGTTATTCCACCAGCCAAAGTGCCTTTCCATCAACTATTGAAATTTTGCAATTAAAATATGATCTGCAACCATGGTTCTGAAGAAAGAAAGTTAGTGATTTCATTAGACAAATAGCCTTAGATCTGCTGTTGAAAATTTGCCGTTAAAATATGGTTTGAAACCTTGTTTTTGCAGGATCAAACTTAGTGATGCCACCAGCTAAATATCCTCATATTAGTTGTAGAATTGGGTAGTTAAGGTTCACATGATAAATATGAGATCTAAGGATCGAAACAATTAGTAAACCATAGTTTTACAATAGAGAGAAAGAAGAAGCACTATTCATGAAAAGAGGTGCAACCCTAGAGTAAAAATGATTCAATTTTTTTAAAAAGTGTGAGTGCAACACTTGGTGCGTTTTCTAAATGCTTTGACATCTTCACGACGCGTGTATTGGCTTTCTTGACTTTGGTTTGTAGATGCCCATTTTCAGCCAGGCAACATATGAAGGTGCAAATCGCTCAAATCGAGCCAATAAATTTACATGCAAAATCAGTTAAATTGCTCAAAATCCACTTCACTCCCAACAAAACCTGTAATTCTCAGCTCATTAATTGTAAAAACCATTTTTCTTCACGTAGTTACCAAAATAGGGTCCCAAAGAACCACGATTTCCTCTCAGACCATTAAGAATTCAAGTAAATGATTTAAGGGTTATGTAATTCATTCTATTGTGGAAAAAATCCATGTCTTCATTTGTCCAAATTTGTCCTGGTTTGATCACAAACTGCTTTTTAAAACTGACGTTTTTAAGGGGTTGTGGAGCATCAACGACCCATTGTAGATGAAGGTGCAGGGACTAATTGGGAATTTTTTATTTTTTATTTTTTGAGGAAGATAAAATGAGCACAAATGGAAACTTAAAGAAACAAAATATACATGAATCCGACATTGAGGATTGCAAAATAAAATAAAATCCACTCTACCAGATCATCATAGGGCCAGACGCTTTCCACTATGATATCATTTTCCCATAATTAACATTGATTTGAGGACTAATTAGCTTAAATATCATAGCAGAAAGTTCCATTTGATAAGCTGAGAGAAATCCTACCAATGTCAAGGCGAATTATTGTTAATAGATCTGGTTCTTGGCTTTCCTCTATTGTCGGGAAAAAATTAAAAAATGACGAATGAGTGAGAGAGCCTGACGCAATTCCGGCTCTGTTATATTAAGAATTCAACCGATGTCAGCTAACATAACTCTCCTTTGACCAAATAGAGTCCTTTACCCACAAATTTCTTTTGCTATTTTATTTCTATATTTTTAAAGTCCCGCGACCCTGCACTATGCAATTCCTTTTCGGCGAAGAATATACACATTTGAGTTTGAGGTTGAAATTTTTGTTTCAGAAGTGCGAACAAAGGTTTAAGATGTCTGGATACAACTTGTTGAATGCTTACTACTAGAGATACATGATTACTTGTTTAGAATATTAAGGCCACAACCTTATATGCCTTCACAGTAAAGGAAGTCATGATCATTTGATTGGCTTCTTGGATGGTCTCATATTTGCTGAGAACTAGTGCAGATAGAGGCATTTTGAAGGTGTTTATCAACATGCCAAGATTGCAACGTTCTTTTTTTATATTTTTTCTTTTTATTTAAAAAAAATGAAATTGAACCTCTCTAAAAAATGGTTAATTTTCATTTTTTAAATAATAATATTTATATGATATATATTATTATTATGTGGGAATTTTTATTTTCATTATTTATTTTTACTATTTTTTAAAACTTAAATTAAAAAAAAAAAAAAAAAAAAAAAAAAAAAAAAAAAAAAAACTAAATTTTATCTTACTTTTTAAGATGATCTTTTGTTCATTCACAAAATTCTTTATTGTCATATCACAGATCAATTTTCTAGCGAGAGAATTTTTATTGAAATAAATCAATAGATTTTCTGATCTTCCTGATTACATGAAGTGCAAGAAGAGAGCATATTAATCTTTTGATTTATTTTTATTTATGCAGGTCAGCATGGATGGATAATAAACACAATCAAGATCTGCAATCAAACCTTGCATTATCTACACTCTTTCTGCAATGTCGCAGGGGTGTTTAGAATCTCGGAAGACAAAGATTTCCGATAATCAAGCTCCTGGCTTACCCTTGATACATAAATAAGATATAGAAATGTGAAGATGAAGCAGCTCTTACTGTGCTACTAAATTTATTCATGATGTTTTATTTTTATTTTCGAAAATAAGACTAAAAACTTCTAATAATATTAAGACTAAAAACTTTTAATGAGATCTCATTTATTTTCTTAATTTATTCTATCTAACTTGCTTGAAAGATTTTTTTTTTATTTCCTAGGTAAAAGAATGCTTCCAATGAGGCCATCTACAGATTAAAATTTTGAACATGCTCACATCATGATTTAAAATTTTTACATTATGTTTTACACTTATGTCAGTAACTTGTCTTAGAGTTGGCTCAAGGTTATTGTCCTTGCTCTCCAAGAAGTACCTTTTCAACATTATCAAATTCCTCATCTGTAGATGGATTAGTGAGAAATGGGGGGTTTAAAATAAAAACTGAATTTAAATTAACTATGTGCGAAAAAAAAAAAAAGAAATTGCTCCAAAATTTGAACTCCTTTATGAACCTGTTGTCACCAAGTTCCACAAATTAGTCCATAAAAACAAATGCATAAAATAATTACTAAATCCTTCTAGTTTCACTTCCCCAGCAACGGTGCCAAAATGTCTGGTCTAAAATGCGGATGCAAATTAGAGTTCAATTTATGTCAACCCGAGAAGGTAAACTTAGAAGTACCACCTATAGGTCTAGAAGGATTTCTAATTTGTTTGAGATCTATTGGTTCTCTTACAAGAACACATTTGACAAGATCTCTTCCAATAACTAAACAAACTAGAGAGATTACTAATTTGTTAGAGATCTTATGGTTCCCTTACAAAAACACATGAATTTTTAAGATCTCTTCCAACAATTAGAATATCTAACAAGAACGTAAAACCTAAAATGAAATAAAAACATAAATTAAACTATACCTAGAATAAGCATGCAAGTGAGGCCATGGGGGCCCTCCATAACTCCACAATCACACCACTTCAAAGGAGACTCAAATGTAGAAGCAACAAAATCGAAGTATGATTCTTTATTTCAAAATCTCCATCATGATATACAAACCAAATTTAAGATTACAAATGGAACTCTAAAATTACACATGAAGATTCTAAGATTACAAATGAAGGAAATTGTACTCCTATTTATACAATGGGATGAGCTAAAAAACTCATAATGATGATCCACAAATATTTCTCTAGTTCCATGCATCTCTCAACCATCTAGACACATAACCCCCTTTTGTCCTTGATCTTCTCCATGAGATCATGATCTTCTCCGTGAGGCTTATCTTATCAAATTCGAATTTGATCATTCAAGGCCACATAAAGGTGTCTTGGAAGCTTCCTTTGTACCTACATATGTCACAAAAACAATCCACTTTGCATATATGAAGTAAAATATATTATTTTCTAATATTTAATCAAGAATTCCTTTTACAAATGCTCGAAAATAAATAATAGTATAAATGAGACCCATTAATGATGAACAATAGGGAAAATGAAGTGACATGGTAGTGAATAATGAGTGATATAATGGAAGCATAGGTGAAAAATGTATGGTAATGAGTGATATTTGTATGACATTTTGAAGCCCAACAATATGTATGATATCAAAATATGCATTAATATGAAGTTCAATGTGAATAGTTACTATGTAGAAATTTGACAAATGATAGGTCACTTACTCTTTATCATGCACCTCTTTCCATTCGCTTGGAGAATGTTATGCAACCAGCTCACAAAATAGAAGAAAATATAGATCAACGACTTCAAAATAAACCGCTTCAAGGGGGAAACCTCCTTTACATTACACAAATGAACAATTCTTGGATGATACAAATGAAAAGACCTCCTTTCTATATATAGGAGTCTAAGGGGTCACAATATAATCAAAGTCAACATAACAATAATATTCTAAGGGCACAACAATAACAATAGTAGGCTTCTATGGGGCACAATAATAACAATATGGGGACTCCATGGGCACAAAAATATAATAAGGGGGTTGCACTAATAAAAATAAGGGGATACACTAGTAGTATAGAGACCTAACATGCCCCTCTCCTTCAAAAATGTGTTGTCCTTGACGCTTGATTAGTTCTGGATGCTTCTATATAAAATTCTCGTCCTCCCATGTGGAATATTCAGTAGGTAAGTTCTTCCACTTGATCAAATACTTCGAAATCAATTAATTTTGTAGCTGTTGAGTTCTTGTTTCTTTGATTACTTCAGGTTCCAATACGATTTTTCCTTCCTCATCAAGTTCTAGAAATATTGTTTGAACTGGGAGATTGTCACCTATAACCTTCTTTAAGCATGAAACACGGACAACTAGGTGCACTCAGGAAGTTGTAGGAAGCTCCAATTTGTATGTCATAGTACCAATCTTTTTCAACACCTTGTACAGACCATAATATTTTGGTGATAATTTATTATCCTTCTTAGCTTGCTTGAGGGACATTTGTTTATATGGTTGTAGTCGTAGAAATACCTAGTCACCTAGATCAAAACTTCTTTTGCTGTGATGTTGATATGCTTGTTGTTTCATTCTATTCTACACCAAAGTGAGGTTATCCTTTAAAAGTTGGAAAACTTGTTGTTGATGCTCAATGTGATCTTCCACTACTTGAAACTTAAAATTTTCTCTTAAATATGATGTGGTGGATGGTGGATGATATCCATAAAGTGCCATAAATGGGATCATTTTTTATGCACTATGGAAGGAAGTGTTATACCACCATTCTACCAAAGTGTTACGCAATATTTTATCACCAACCCCATATTCCCTGATCCCGGGTAAAGTCTATCCCTGAATGGCATCTTGTTAGGTCCCTATAATACTAGTGATTACCCCATTACTATTGTATCTGTATCCTTTATTTAAATTGTTGTGCCCCTATTGTCCCCATACTGTTATCATTGTGCCCCATAAAATCCCTCTATTGTTATTTTTATGGCTTTATATTGTTATTGTTAGGTCGACTGGGTTATATTGTGACTCCTTAGACTCCTATATATAGAAAGGAGGTTTTTTCATTTGAATCATCCAGGAATTGTTCATTTGTGTAATGTAAAGGAGGTTGCCCCCTTGAAGAGGCTGAATTCTAAGGCGTTCAACTATTTTTTCTTTCTTTTTGTGAGTTGGTTTCATAACATTTGGTATCAGAGCTTTGGATTCTAGGGTTTCGCTGTTCCAAATAGGTCATCGTGGCATTTTCACTATACCCTTTTTTCTGTGACATTTCAGAAGCTAAGAAAAAAAACCATTTGAGACGAAATCGCACTAAACCTCAGTTCTAAATTTCAAAGCTTCTTGCACTATATTTGGGGAGATATGATCTGAGGAAGTTGGTCTTTTTTCATACTCCTGAATTACATTCCAAATAGTTAACCTAGGGAAAATCATCATAACTTTCTCTATGAGCATCGGATTGAAATTTCATAAGAAGGTACAAAAATAGGACTGACTGTAATTTCTTGAATTTATTTTTCAGAGCCAAAGGTCGAAACAATGACTCATGGCACGTCGTACAAGTTTGCTCTACTGAACTAGTCTATAATCAAGTCACTGTGGGAGATTTGGCATAACTCTTCCCTGGAGAATCCAATTTGGATCATACTGGTGGCATTGGAAAGAGGACACAGAGGGCCACTGCAGGTCGCAATTTTAGAACTAGATGATTCAAAATTACAGAGATACATTAGATCAAATATCAAGCTCCAACAAAGTGAAACAAGGTGTGTAATTTTTCAAATTTTTTAATATGCTTGGTTTGAAAAATTAGTTTGAAGGAATTCAAAGGGAATAGTAAAGCATTATTATCAGTAATTGATGCCCCAAGGAAAGAAAATGCAAACACCTAGTAAGCAACTTGAAAGCTCTAGCATGACTCATGAAGAAGAGGAAGAAATGCAACATGATATATCAAAATTACAAGACCAAGTGCAACAAGTGTCACTTGCACAAAAAGCAACAGAATCTAATATGGATGGTTAAAAGAAAGATGTATAAGCTAAGATGGATGGTTTAAAGAAAGGCGTAGAAGCTAAGATGGATTGTTTAAAGAAAGGGGTAGAAACTAAGATGAATGACGTGGAAGCTAAGATGGATGATTTGAAGATAGGCATGGAAGATTTGAAGACAAAATTGACAAAGTTTCTACAAGAAACGCTTACTAGTGGTGAAAGGGTAGTAAAGGAAACTCATGATGAGAACAAAATAAATGTTAATCATGATTTCTTAGACTCTAATGTTGGATCGAAGACCCACCATATTCCAAAAATCGATATGAGGAAGTTTGATGGCAAGGATCCCGCAACACGGATATTACAGATGGAACAATTTTTCAATCTCAATAATGTGTAAAACACACAAAAGGTACATATTGCAACTTTATATTTGGAACCAAATCAGTTTGTATGGTATCAATGGCTTTGCTCTTGTAAACAAATTATCACTTGGGCAATTTTTATAGAAGAATTGATAGCACATTATGAGGATACAAAAAGCAACACTTTTTTTAGCCAATTGATAAGTCTCAAACCAAAGGGTTCAATAATGGAGCACATTGAGGAGTTCTGAAATTGAACATAAGGGTAAAAAATATTCCAGAGGAGCATAGGATTGATGTGTTCATAGGGACTTTAAAGGATAATATCCAACATGATGTTTGCCTTTGGGAACCTGATTCATTAGAGAAAGAATTCAGGTTAGTAAGAAAAATGGAAAACAAAATTATGGAAACCAGGAAGCATACCACTGACAATTATAAAGATGGAAGTGTTGTTGCCCCTAGTCTTGCACAACCTATAAGGTTGACACCACAACAATTGGAAGAAAAAAGAGCAAAAGGGCTTTGTTACAGTTGTGATAGAAAATAAACTAAAGGTCATAAGTGTCCTGAAAAGAAATTATTCTACACAGATTGTGAAGAGGAAGAAGAAAAGGAGCAAGAAAGGTCAAAAGAAGAGGATATACTCCAGGAACAAAGCCTAGATAAAGAAGAAATGAATCCGACCATATCTTGTAATGCATTGGCTAGAATTACCACTCCTCAAACCATCAAGATACAAGGACAAATCAAGAAGAAAAAAGTAGTAGTGTTGATTGATTCAGGAAGTACCCACAATTTTATTCATTGTAAGGTAGCAAAAGAATTGAATTGCTTCCTATATCCAGCACCAGAGTGTCAAGTTATGGTTGCAAATAGAGGAACAATAAATTGCTCTGGAAAGTGCCATAAAATCAAGCTATCCATGGGAGAATATGTATTGACTAGCCCAATGCTTTCCATTCCAATGGGATGTGTTGATGTTGTACTAGGAGTCCAATGGCTACAATCCTTGGGTACAATAGCTTTTCATTTTCAAGAACTTTTCATGAAATTTTCTGCAGAAGGAAAGGAAGTTGAATTAAGGGGTATTGCAGGGAAACCAAGAAAGATAATTAGCTCTCGGGTTGACAGGTTATTATCACAAGTTTGTTAAGAATTATGGGAGAATAGCAACACCTCTAACAACATTATTGAAGAAAGATGCATTTTCATGGAATACAGAAGCAACAAAGGCCTTTGAACATCTCAAAGAGGCAATGTGCCAAGCACCAGTCTTAGCTATGCTGGACTTCACAAAAACCTTTATTGTGGAATGTGATGCTTCAGGAAATGGAATTTATGTTGGTTTAATGCAAGATGAAAGACCCATTTCTTTTGAAAGTCATCCAATCAAGGGAAAGTTTTTACACAAAGCCATTTATGAGAAGGAAATGTTGTCAATACTACATGCACTTAAGAAATGGTGACCCTACCTAATGGGGAGACATTTCAAGGTAAAAACGGATCATGATAGCCTTAAATACTTCTTAGAACAAAGATTATCCTCTGAAGAGCAACAAAAGTGGGTCACAAAGATGTTGGGTTATGACTTTGAAATCATCTACAAAAAAGGGAAGAAAAATGTGGTGGCAAATGCACTCTCAAGAAAGGATGAGGATGTGGAAGCATTGTTGTGTGCCATTTCTATTATCCAACTAGATTGGATAAACAAAGCAAGGGAGGAATGAAAGAATGATGAAGAAGAGGGGAAACTTATTCAAAAGTTACAACAAGATTATATTACATCTGATACATTTAGCTAGAAAAATGACTCATTATGGTACAAAGATCGCTTATACCTTTGTAACAATTCCCAACTCAAACAACAGATTCTTATGGAATTGCACACTTCTCCCCTAGGAGGGCACTCAAGATTTTTAAAAATTTACCACGAGCTTAAGAAGGAATTTTTTTGGGATGGCCTTAAATTGGATATTCAAAAGTTTGTGGCGAAATGTTTGGTTTTCCAACAAAATAAAGTTGAAACAATTAAGACCCCGGGTCTATTGTAGCCTTTATCCATTCCAAGCCAACGTTGGGAGGAGGTTTCAATGGATTTTATCATAGGTTTACCCAAGTCTGAGGGAAAGAGTGTCGTCATGGTGGTAGTTGACAGACTTACCAAGTATGCACACTTTTGTGCATTATTACATCCATTTAAAGCCAGTACAGTTTCTACTGCTTTTATGGAAACAATTCAAAAGATAGATGGAATTCCAAAGATTATTGTAAGTGATAGAGATCCCATTTTCACTAGAAATTTTTGGACAAAATTATTTTCTTGTCTTGGTACACATTTAGCTCATAGCTCATATTATCATCCTCAATTTGATGGGCAAACTAAGATAGTAAACAAATGTTTGGAAGGATATCTTCCTTGCTTTGTATCTGATAAACAGACACAATGGGTCAAATGGTTACCTCTGGCTAAATGGTGGTATAACACTTCCTTCCATACAGCAACAAAAATGACCCAATTTATGGCACTTTATGGGTATGAACCACCATCCATCACATCATATTTAAGAGAAAATTCTA